>RQIL01017209.1:0-10511 GCA_003951145.1 Jimgerdemannia lactiflua | reverse complement strand
CATTTCCTGTCACACCTCCTCCACCTTCACCATTTTCTTCCAGAAGTCCCATGGCAGCCCATCCTCCCCAGGGGCAGTCCCTGACTTGGTAGCCACCAGAACCTGCAGAATCTCCTCCTCTCTCACCAGTCTCGACAGTTCCCCAAGCCCCTCCACCTCCGGGGGGCACCAGTTCTTTAAGCATTCAGCAATGGCCTCACCATCTGCTCCTCCCTCTTCCTCACTCCACAACTTCCCCCAATGACTCTTAAGCTCCCCAAGGATCTCCTGGTCCCCTGTCACCAGACAACCATTCTCTCTGATGATCCCCTCCCACCTCTGCCTCACTCTCCTTGCCCTAAGCAATTGGGAGAGATACTTGGTTGGCCTCTCTCCTTCCTCCAGCCCCTGCCACCTGAGCCTTGCCACCATGCCCTGCACTTGGCTCTCCTCCTCCATCCTCCAGACTCCTTTCAGTTCCTCAATCTCCATCCTCACTCGTGCCTCCTGCCAGTCCTCCTCCTCCTCCTCTCTCCTACAACTCTTCAGCTCTGACCACTTCCATAGGAGTTGCTCTATCCAATGGGATGCCCACTTCCCCTTCATCTGCTGAAGCCTTCCTCTCTATTTCCCAGCCTCACTCCAGCACATCCTTGCTGCCTCCTTCAACTTCACCTACTGGAGCCCCACCATCACCCCCTCCTCCTTCCATCTCGCCATGCTGGCCACCACTTCTCCCTCCCATTTCTCCCACAAGTCTCCATCTCTCAGTAAAGCACAATTGAGCCACCAATGTCCAGGCCCTTCTCTACTACCCCCGAACTTCCCCTGCCCTAGCACCCCCCAATGATCTGACCAGGGGCACCAGACCACTCTAATTTCCTGCCAGATGTCAGCACCCCAGTAGTCAGCCGAGAGCACCCAGTCAATCCTCATTCCCAGCCCATCAACCCAGTGTGTGAAGATCTTGTCCATTCCCCACTTGGTCCTTGCCACATCATTCAGCGCACTTAGTCTCTCAATCTCCTCCTACCTGCCCAGCCTGCCACTGTGACCAACCACCCCAGCTCCTTCATCAGACCTATTCAATGCATTATTTCACACCATATTGAAGTTCTCTCTCAGGATATCCACCCCAGCCTCCACCAGGGACCCCTCCTCCAGTAGCCCTTCCAACCAGTCCACTCTTTCCCCCCAGACTGCTGGATAATAGCATGATCCAACTACTATTGGACCCCACCCTGGCCTCCTCCACATTCCCCAGACTATATGGTCACCCTACCCTCCAATGTCCACCAATTCCCCTTTACCCTGCCGAATCAAAATTCCAACACTTCCATGCCATTCAGCCACTCCACCCCACTCCCTAGTCCAATTCAACCTGTCTACCTCCTCTTTGCACCACACATCCTGTAATAGAAAAAGATCTGCCTCTAAGCCACGTAGCCATTCAAACATATTCTGATGGCGCCTTGCACCCCACAGCCCATTGACATTCAAAGATAAAATGTTAGTTGTACTGTTCATAGGGAAAATGTCTGTAGATATTTCTGCTCTCCCAGCCCACTCAAACTTCCAGCTCGATATTCATCCTAGATAAATCCAAGAGGCACTCCACCTCCACCTCTTTCTCCTCGATCTCCTTTCTTGCCAGTGCAGCTGCAACCCCTTGAGCATCCTCATCATCTTTCTCCTCTGTCTCTTCTCTGTAGTCCTTACAGACTGACTTCCACAGATCCGCTCTATCCTTAGATACCCAACAGTCTTCCACAACTCACCCAGCCTCCTCCCTCAACTCAGCCTCCCTCTTCGCATCCACCTCATACCCCTCTTCTACCAACAAGATTGCCATCACCTCCATCAACAGTTTGTCCACCACCTCTTCTCCTGCCAGAATTCCCTGCCACTCCGCCCCCCCCAGGACCCTAAAGTCCACCTCTGCAAGCTTGTCTGCCACCAGATCATTGAGAGTGGCCAGCAGCCATCCTGCTCCCCCAATATGCCCAACACCAGGAGTCATGGGCCTCTTGTGTTCCTTATGCCCACCATTATCTTCAGCAACCTTACCCTCAACTCCACTGGGGTGTGTTCCCTCCACCCCTACCACCAGTCCTCCAAGTGTAACATCCAGGACACCAAAACTCACTCGCTGTGTTCCCTTCATCACCACATCTTCTCTTTCTGTCTCATGCCCCAGGGTACTATGTGAGGATACCCCTATTCCTGGCTGATCCCCCTTCTCCTCATCCAGGTCAATGAAGAACTCCAGTTCATCCTCGCCAATAATCTTCTTCTGCCAAGGGGCATGCTGTGATGCCTTAAGCCCCCCAGAACTACCAGTGAACCCCAGCGGGGGCACCATCCCTGTACCCGACTTCTCCTTAAGGCTTGCCAGTAGGTCTCTCTGCACCTGCCTCCCCTGCTCCCTCTCCTATGCCTTCTTATTCACTTGCACCTTCCTGCTATTTATCTCCTCCACTACTGTCACATCCTCAAAGGCCTCCCAGGCCTTTGCCCTCTGCTCCACAGCCCCTTCTAGCTCCCACAAGGCTGTCAATAGGTCCTCTTCCTCTTCCTCAGTCCCTCTCACCCTCGACACCTTGCACTCGACTGGGCCCCACTTCACGACTCTTGGCCAATCTTCCGCCTTCCCTGTCGCCTCCCTTCTGGCCATCCTCAGTCTCACCTCCACATCTCCTATCCTGAATGATGTCCCCTCTCATATCTGAAAGCCGATATCCACAACATCTCCATACTCCTTCATCACCTCACTGACTCTGCTCCTAGTCTCCTCCACTGACACTGTAGGGACCCCCTTGACTACCAGGTGTACCACCCTTGGGTCTCAGTGCAAGCACCTTGCCATCGGCACTGCCATCTCACCCACATTGATCCCCTTCACCAGCACCTCCACCAGGTGCTTCTCCTCAACAAATCCAACCTCAACTCCCTCCAGTCCTTTCAGGAACTTCACTGATGCCACATCCACCAGCTGCTTCCCCAGGAGTCCCAAAACCATCTTTGCTGTCACTGCTAGGCCCTGGAAGCTCACTGTGACTGCGAATTCGGAGATTGACTTCTTGAGTAATGGTACCACCACCAGGCCCATCACACCATCTGAGAGATCACTCTTGTGCACCGGCTCTAATCCCCCCTGGCTCCCCTTGTCACCATCAGCAGTCATATCTGGATTTTTTTCCAGATTAGCCATCACACCACCATCAGCAGTCCCACCTACTATGCCAGTCACACCTCCCCCAGCCCCCACCTTTCCTCCTCCAGAGAGCACACCTCCAGCACTTCCCAACTTCCCCTTCCCCTTCCCCACTGTCTTCCATTCCTCAGCCCCTCCTCCTCCTCCTCCACCCTTGACCACTGCTGCAAAACTCACCACGCCACCATCTCCAGCCCTCTTGCTCGACTCCTGCCCCCCTCCCACTCCTCCACCTGTCGATGGTCCAAAGAACCCTGGCCCCAGCCCTATCCCTCCCTTGCCATACTGCCATTTAAAGGCTGACCCATCCCCCACACCAGTGCACTTGTCCGTGCCTTGCTTGGTCGCCATCACCTTAAGAGGTTTCTCAATAAAATGATGAAAAAGTATGTCAAAAGTGTGTGTGGGAATTTGTGTAATGTGAAAGTTACCAGAGAGAGATCTGCAGAAGTAGTTGTATGTGTCATTGCCAAGAAATTCTTGGATAGCATTCAATGGCCCATTGATGGACCCTCTAGCCTTGGCATCATAGTAGCAGATGGAGCCCGAACTCAACCCCTGGGAGAGGTCTGAAACATCACCATCACTCATGGACACATTCAGTTTGCCATCCCCAAGGCAGTTGTGACCAAAGCTATTATCTATGACATAATTCTTGGCACCAATTGGATAAAGGAGATGAATGCAGATATCAATATTGGACAATAAGTGCTCAAATTTAACTATAGAGGAAAGAAATACCAAGTCAAAGTCACCAGCTTCAAGCCATCAAAGAAGAAGAAGAAGGTGACCATCTAAGAAGAATATGCCAGCAGTGAAGAATCCACCACTGAGAAGAAAGAAGAAGAGGACTCCGAAAATGACAATGATTCCGGGCTGAGGCCCTGAATCAACATGGTAGAAGATAGACCAGAAGATAATGTGTGGGCATAAGATACCATCCCTATCACAATCAGAGCCATTGCTGGAGAAGCCAGAGGATGCATCAAATGCCTCTAAAGACAGAAATGTGAGGAATACTCATCCAGATATGTGGGAATTCGAAAAAGTCCTGGCACTACATGCACTGAATGCAGGAAAAGAAAGAAGAGATGCCTTCATAATATTCAGCCGAAAAGCCATGCACAAGTAATGCCCCACCCTGAAATTGAAGCAGCTGAAATTCAAGCAATTTGGGACCAGCCTCCAGAAGAAGAAGATGAGAGTATTTCTGAAAATGAAGAGCTCCCCACAGCTGTTTCATGGGATGATCCGAATTGGGCACCACAAGAAGGAGAAGAAGACAGCACCTCCTGGAGTGAAGAAGAAGCAGGACCCAGCTCACAACCAGTCATTCCAAGGCCTGAAACCCATCAAGAAAAAGCCTTCCGAATTGGCAAATGCCCTCATCAAGTCATTTTCCACTCACCAAGAGACTACTGCTACCAGTGCCACATATTGGACCAGTAAGCCAGACAGCCCCTTGGATCAGAATCCTCGAAAATCATTGCAGAAGGAACCTCATTCCAAGAATCTACCACTTCACTTGTGAAAAGAAGACATGGAGTTGGATTCTACACTCAGACAGAAGTGAAACCCCTCTCTACTCTTCCACCAAAGTATGATGTGAATGGATGCAGATTTCCAAAGCTAAGAGAAATCGAAGAAAGAAAGAAGCACTTTCAAGCTATGGGATATTGTCACCATGGAAAGCACCCAAGATGCTGGCCTTGTCAATATGTCTCAGCAAAGATATAATTGTACACACACTCAAAAGAGGAGATGACCGAGCCCAGATTTGAAAGGAGAAAAAGAAGAAGCCTACAAGGAAGGTTCTCAAGATATATAATCTAGGAGAAGATATCCTGGCTCTCATTCACCATGCAGTCCACTAAGGATGGATAGATGATGCTATCAATTTCATGGAAGCCCTAGACCCCACTGGAAAAAAAGGAATCAATTATCTTTGAGACCCCTCTACTGGAGCAAGATGGCCACACCTAGATATCAGAGGTTAGAGATCCAATGCCACAGGAGCCTCAGCCCATGGACAGCCTATACTTGGCAAGAATATTGCACAGTTCACTCTGCTTCATCCCAATGTAATCCCACCAAAAAAGGCACACCAAGAAGATGTTGGCTATGATCTCAGCAGTCTTTATGACACCACTATGGGCCCCGAAAGTACAAAGCTCATCAGAACTAGTATTGCCATGCAACCATCAAAAGGAACTTACATCCAGTTAATCTCAAGGTCTGGTCTAGCCCTTGAAGGACTCTCTACTGAAGGAGGAACCATTGATCCAGGATATACAGGTGAAATCAAAGTTATCCTAAGAAATGGAAGTGGTGAATGGATTCGAATCAACAAAGGAGACAAAATCAGTCAAGCAGTCTTCCTTGAATACAAGACTCCTCAGTTACAAGAAGTACCCAAGCTCACTCAAGGAACCAGACAAGCCAAAGGATTTGGAAGCTCAGATAAGATAAGAAGAAAGTACATCTCCTTCAGGTCAGCCAATTCAAAGCAAATGCCCCTCAGCAAGTTTTTCACTAGCCAGTAAAGCTTCACAAAAACCTCATTCTTGAGCCAGGAGAGCAGACCACCATTGAAATCTTTGCACCACCAGACCTCAGGAATCTTTTCTTTGAACCCAATGAAGAAATCCAAAATCTGTACATAGAAGGATATACATTCCCTAACAAGATGAATCCAGTACACTCCTGAGCAACCAATACAAGCTGGGACAACATCATCTTGCCAAAAGGAACCATCATTGGATACCTTGTACCATATCTCAACAGAATACACAGAGAATTTTATGAACTAAACTTACAGGAAAATGGCAAAAGGTCACAGAAGAAAGGAAAGGTCCCTCTGTGATCCAGGAGAAAGTGAAGCCTTCCACAAACATTGGAGAAGAATTGACCTCTCAGCAACAGAAACAATTGACCGAACTCCTTCATAAATATCAGAACATCTTCACCACAGACTATGGCAATCTACCATATAACCCATCATACCACCACAGTATAAATACAGGAAATACAATACCCATCCGATAGAAATCATACAGGATACCCCATTACTTGAAGATATTTGAAAAAGAACACATACAGGAACTCTTAGACAATGGAGTCATCTGACCCTCTATCAGCCCTTGGGCCAGCTCTATACTTATTGTACCAAAGAAAGGAGGATGGAGACTAGTTGTAGACTTCAGGAAACAATACAGTAACCAAAAAAGATGCATACCCCTTGTCCCAAATTGATGACCTTCTGGACCAGCTACAAAATGCAAGATACTTCAGCAGTATGGATCTATTCGCAGGATTCCATGAGATACCAATGGACCCCAAAGACATTCAAAAGACAGCTTTCCTTGCCCTAGGAAAATTGTTTGAGTATCTCTGAATACCTTTTGGACTCTGCAATGCACTCCCAACCTTCCAGCGAATGATGAACTCAGTATATGCCCCTCTCATCCACTACTGCCTGATTGTTTATGTGGATGATTCCAACATCTACTCAGTAAATTTCAAAGACCACCTGTGAGACCTTGAGGAGTTTTTCAAACTCACCCAACAAAATCACCTAAGACTCAACTCAAAGAAGTGCTACTTTGGCAAACAGAAGCTTGAATTTCTTGGATTCATAGTATCTAAAGATGGAATATATGCAGACCCCAAGAAGATCAAAAAAGTCAACAACTTCCCCATCCCCAAGACCCCAAAGAAGACCCTATCCTTCCTGATGCTTGCATCCTACTACAGAAGATTTATCAAGGGATTTGCTGAAATCTCTGCCCCAATCCGAATCTTGCTGAAGAAAGGAGTACTGTTCCAATGGAAAGAACCATAAGAAGAAGCCTTCCAAAAACTACAACACTGCCTGACCTTAGCACCAATCCTAGTCTGACCAGATCTGCAGAAACCTTTCATTCTGTACACTGATGCATCCAAGAATGGCCTCAGAGCAATTCTTGCACAAGAAGGACCTAACAAACAGCACCATGTGATAGCTTATACAAGCAGAGCCACCAACAAGCAGAAGACCAACTATGGGAGCACCAAATTGGAATGCCTTACAGTCATATAGGTAGTCACCTTGTTCAAACATTATCTCATTGGAAGAAAATTCACCCTGATCACAGATCATGCAGCCCTCATATAGTTACTGCACCGAAAAGACTCCACAGGAATCCTTGCCCAATGGATCCTTATCCTCCAAGATTACAAAATCAATATCATCCACAAAGTGAGAAGAACTCACAACAATGTTGATGTTCTCTCCCACATGACCCAATGAACCAAAGGAAGGATATACCTTGGAACTGCACCCTCAAAGAAGTTCCCAAGACCATCAAGAAGGAAGAAGATCTCATCTGACAAGAATACCAGAAAGCTCACCAAGGATAGACAAATACAGAAGACAAGATCCGAAAAGATTATCAACATTGGCCCCACCTCAGAACACAAGTCCGAGACATTATCCAGAAGTGTGACATCTGCCAGAAGTATCAAGGAAAAAAGAACTATCAAGCTCCTCTGCAACCAATTCCCCCACCCACTCACATCTTTCAAAGATGGGGAGTAGACGTAATTGGACCCCTATCAGTAATACTAAAACAAAACAGATACATCTTAGTATTTGTTGAACATCTGACCAAATGGCCCAAAGTATATCCCATAGAGATTACAGATGCCCTGATCATCGTTGGACACCTTCATGACCTCATCCACTGATATGGACCCCCTGAAGAACTCATCTCTGACTGAGGAACTAAATTTGTGAACAATATAATCTCAAGTTATGTATGAATTCATGGGATCTACCTGAAAAGGACTACCTCTTATCATCCACAAACCAATGGAATGACTGAAAGAATGAATCAGACCATCAAGAAAGGACTTGCCAAGATTAATCCTACCAATTGGGATCTTTGCTTACCTGAAATCCTGTAGAAAATCCGAAACACCCCTGCTGCCTCAACTAAACAAAAGCCCTTTGAAATAATGTTTGCTAAGAAGACCAGAACTGCTGACCATGAGAACCTTGGAAAGCTTCTTGAAAAAGGAGATCAGCTGTGAAAAAATGCCCAAAAACAGATTATCAAAGCCCAGGAAAGACAAAAGAAGTACTATGACCAGAAGCAGAAGGATCAGAAGATCAAGATTGGAGATCAAGTCCTAGTTTGGAGAAGTATGATTGAAACAAACTTTGCTGCCAAACTGGAACCAAAATAGGAAGGACCATACCTTGTACATAATCAGAGGGACCAGCATATATATATGTAAGAAGCATGGATGGATGAATTTTAAGAACTCCAGTTCACATCAACTGCCTCATCCTCAGTTCCTTTCAAGCCCTATCAATTCCTCTATCCTAATTCCATCAACTTGAAGGAACTCTGATATAGTTGATTCAGAAGCATCAAGAAAATCTCGCCATTGCCCAGTTGCTTCAGATCCACCACTTGCAGGCCTTCTATAATATTGAACAACTGTTACAAGAACAACCCTATATAGGCAACCCAGCTGGTATAACCCACAGAGAAGCCAGGACTGCCAAATGAATCTTCACCCTATATGAACGAAATGTGAGAGTACTTGTATAGGCCCAGTTCCACCTAAATGATATCTAGAAGATGAATGAAGAAACCTTCCAAAGTACTCTTCAACAAGTAGACTTCCTGTTCCCCAAAGTACAAGAAGAAGATCCAGAATTAGGATGGAGTGACCCAGATACAGAAGAAGATGATAGTACAGGTATAAATGCTGAAGATGCTTATGCTTATTGGAATGATGACTAAAGGACAGTCTGGGACAGACCATCCTTTAGTGGGGGCTGATGTGACAAGCCAAGAAAACGTACCACCTGAATTGCAAGATGACATGAACATTAGCATAGCATAGTAACCAGCAATCATTGCTGTGGAAATTGTATAAATAACCCAGATAGCTGAATTAGGAATAGTGGACCCCCAAGGTCCAGTGGACCCCCAAGGTCTGGTGGACCCCCAAGGTCCAATCCTACCATAAATAGCCCTCTATAATTAGCCAGATAGCAACCAGGTAGCAACTACAATATATAAAATACCCCAGAGACAAGAGTGAATAAACCTCAGTCTGAAATTGAATCCAAAGCAAAAAACAAGTCTGCCTGCCAAACACACTTAGGAGAAATGCCTGACAAAAGCCCCTTGGTCCTAAAGGAATTGGATTGCAACACTTAGAAGATATACCTGCCAACGAGCCACTGTTAAAAGGAGATTGTGAGCCTTATTCATTTCCACTCTGGTCCACTTTCCATTAGAAAAGATTGGTTTGCTTGCCAGATAAGTCTGAAGAGAAGTTCACTGTTTTTCAAGAAGTCTACCATGTTTTAGTCTGCTAATCTGCCACGTACCACCGATCTGCCTCATTCAGTCTGCCATTTTCAAGAGATCCATCACTTAAAGAATAAGCCATCCCATTTTCAAGAGAAAAGTCTGCCTCATTTAGTCTGCATTGTTCTACATTTTGTCTGCCAATCTGCCAATCAAGTTCACATTTTTGCCTACCAATCTGCCACATTCTACTGATCCACATCACTCACCCATATCATTTATCTGCATCATTCACCTGCATCGTTCAGTCTGCACTGCTCAAATCTGCATTGCTCTAAGAAATCTGCACTGATTAAGGAAACCCGATTGCTGTCACACCATTAACCAGAATCTGCACCCTTAAAGGAAACTGATCATCAGGTTCCCAGAGAGCCCGCTATTAAGGAAATCTGCCTGATTACCCAAGATCATCAGTTACACAAATTATCCACTATTGCTCAAAGAAGAAATCCACTCACACCAAAGACTGTTGACCCAAGAATACTGCCAAATTAGGAAATCGATTGCACACAAAAAGTCTCTAGCTGTTGAATATTATATCACTAAATACCAGTATCAGCACCAATACTAGTACCAGACCTATATAATATCTGAACATTTTGTTGCTTTTTGATAAAGTAACTGGGGTCCCAAGCCAATCTACACAGCTGCCCAACCTTATTATTTGCCTCTATTGAGCCGGGCATGTTATAATAGATATTATTAAGATTACTAAATAATATTGAGATTAATAGACACTATTAAGATTACTCAATAATGTTGAAATAAATAGATACTATTAGGATGACTCATAACTTAGCTACTCTATAGTTAACAAACTTATATAAATAACTTAGTATCTTTAAGTAAATAAATCTCAGATCAAAAGTATTAAAAAGAATAAGTATACTAATGAAAAGACTTTTGAGATTATATCTTTGACACATTTGGTCTTAAGAAACTATTGACTC
>RQIL01017198.1:0-10511 GCA_003951145.1 Jimgerdemannia lactiflua | reverse complement strand
AATACTCTTATGAACATTTTCCTCTATACACACTTCTCTTCCATAAACACTTTCTTCTTCCACAAATAGTTCCTCTTACTATATATCCTTCTCTATATTCTGCTTGTCTCTCTCTTGGATCAGATCATTCTTATTCAATGAAAGAGGAATATCAGGGATATTGATCATCTCATTATCTTCATCTGAGTCAATATCTTTGCCCAGGTCACAAACTGTTTTTTCAATCTCAAGTAGATTGATATAGTTGTGAATCTTGATCATCCTAAGTCATTTCATGTATATTTTCTTATATTCTCTTTTATTGAAAGTTCTTGATAAAATATCAGGCCAGATAATATAATCCAGCTGTAATTATATAAAGGAATAAGTATATGCTAAATAAGTATATACTAGTAAACATAAATCCATAAACTTGAAAATATACTTACAAACATGCAAATAATAACAACTATATGATAGTTAATATGTTCATCTTTTTGAAACACATTTGTAAACTGAGGTTTCCATTTGAAGAACATAAAATAGAGCAGTTGCTTTATATAGTTGCTATAGAATGGCTTACTGAGCTCACTCTTATTATCCTTCAGGTAAATGAAATTATTCTGGACTCACAAATATTATATCACTTATTGGTGAGTATGAGAAAGATCTTTTGGAGCTATAGATCTTGGATGTTCCACATTGGAGAAGATTTGATTGAACTATTTGTCATAGACTTCATGAATATGGGAACAGCAGACCATAATCTGATAGTGTAGCTATTTTTTTAATAAAAATGAAAATGGTTGAGTTCATAAACTGCTAAATAGATATATGAATAGAATGTGAATGAAACACTCACCATAGCATAAATTGAACTATTGCTGTCTTTGATTTTTAAGCTTATATTCTTCAAAATTTTAATGACAATATCTGTTTTCAGATTACTATTGCACTTTGGGAAAAGATCTTTAAGGAAAAGATGATGAAGAAGTATATCTACTATAAGCTTCCAGATTACTTCTTTAATCTTATATTTCTGGCAGAGATTGCTGATACCCATGGATTTGCTAAATTATGATAAGAAAATTCAATTTGCATTCACAAACAAGCTATAATATACAAACTATGTATAATTCACAAACTTATTTCCAAAAACAACTTACTCATTTCTTTTCCTGCCTTACTTAACCATCTATCCTACATACCTGACTAAACAAGCCTCCACATTGTTGTCCTGAAGCACCTTGTCATCCAGAAGTACCTCTTTGTCCTCTTTGTCTGAAAGTACCTTGTTGTCTAAAATGTACAAAAACACCTCATTGTCCTAAATTATAAGCTTGAGTCATTCATCATTCCTACCTTATTCACTACTCCCACCTTGTTCACCAATTCTATCTTCACCTTGATCTTACACAGTCTTTTGCCATTTGACTGCTCTCTCATTGAAGTTGGAAGCCATGAACTTACTGGTATTGACCTTGTCTAGATATGATGTGGTCTGCTTGGTTTTGTATACCTTCATGGTCTGGTGTAGCCTGTCTATAGTCTACTTGATTTCATGCATCTTTATGGTCTGGTATGGCCTATCCATGGTCTGCTGCTTCTTGGTTTTGTGGAACTAAGGTGATTTGTTTATAGCTTGATACATATTGTTCACAGCTTGGTACTTATATATTGTTCATACTAGGGCACATTTTGTTTATCTTAGGATATAATCTATTGTCTTTAGGTATGAAGAAATTGTGATAGGGGAGAGGGGGGGTTAGAAAAGACATAATTCTTCCAGGTGAAGACCTCTTTTTATACCTGCAATGTTTATAATAGACATACATATTATATATATATATAGACATTAAAAAGTCTAATAAGTAAATGTAAAGCTTGCTTACTTATATTTAGTTAATATGATAACATAATGAGTTTGATTAATATAATAAAGCACAAGCATGTTAAATAAGCACAAGTGTACCAAGCAAGTGCATTGAGGAAAACCAATCAGATAAAGAATTTAAAGAATTCCATTTTAGGCTAGCATATTTCATATTTGTGAACTTACTATTAAAATTCATATTGTTCTTCAAATTCTTCCCTACTTCAAACCTAATACTAATATGAAGCTTTCTTGCTCATATTGCAACCTAAAGTGCAAATCTGCCTTGAGATTGACTCAACATATCCACAAGATATATGATGTACTTACACAATATCAGAATGATAAGTCCATCCTTGAATTTCCAGTTCATTAAGATTTTAGTAACTTTAATATTGTACTACCATTATCTATGAATTCATCTATAGTTTATAAATTAATCTTGAATTCCACACATATTTCAAGTTCAAGTAACCCATATAAACAAACTTGGAAGATTTCAGATAATTATACTAAGCATATATATATAATTCAAAATAATATCAGCAGTGATGGCCTATCTTCAATTCAAGAATAGAAAAGTCCATCATTCAGTGAAAATGACAATTCAATTCAAGAGGAAAGACAATTATTCAGAGAGAATGACAATTCAATTCAAGATCAGAGAAGCCCATCTACTATATTGGAGTTTAGTAAGGATCATATTATCCATAAACCAACTGGTGGTCAGATTATCAATAGTAAGGAAGTACTTATACAGCACAATAAATTTATTTCTGAACTTGGATAAGTACTGTAATGTAGCAGATGCTAAACTTAGCAAGTATGTCAGATTTCTTTATCTTGAATTCTTGTCTTCTTGACTCTCAGAGTCAGTAGTTCTGTGAGGCCAAATGTGTCAAAGAGGTAATCCCAAAAGTCCCTTTATCGATATACTTATTCTTTATGCTAACACTTTCGATCTGAGATTTATTCACTCTAAGATACTGGGATATTTATACAAGTTTGCTAACTATGAGGTGGTTGAGTTACGTGGCTAAGCTATGAGTTATTTTGCCACTTGGCAGAATGCTACACTATATTGGGATTTCGATTTCACCATTTGGCAGAATCGAAGACTGCTAACTATAAGGCTATACTAATTTTGGGACTGGTTGCGATCAAATGTCTATTCCTTATTCCTTCTTCCAAATTTGGTTCTACTTTTACAACTTCCTCCTGAATAAATAGTTTCATCCCTGAAACATCTATTCAAACTCCCAGACTTCGATGGTCTGAATAGTCTTGTACTGAGCAATTTGTTGCATCACTGTCTCCCAATAGTGTTGCTTAACTTGCTCGAAGTCTGAGGGGGCTATTCCTCTCAGATGGGCTAATGCTGACTCATCTTCTCTAAATAGCTTGTGAATTCTCTTGGTGATAGTGACTTGAGAGAGAGAGAGCTGGCATTTGGCAATCCAATCATCTTTGATCATGTTCTGGTTCTGGTTGAGTATCTGTCCAAGTTTGAAGTACTCTTGGAATTCTGTATGATGCTGATAGGCCTTGAAGTGTGAGATTCAAGCAAGATGGGTCTGCACAATACTTCTAATACTGTCAAAAGATTCCTCTATGGTCGGAAGCTCTGTGGTATGCCATTGTCTCTCGATGGCTCTTTGGGCAGCACTAGTGATCTTGAGTGCTGTTGTGGTACTCCGGTTGTTGGCCATAATACTTCTTGAGTCAGTTTCGATAAATGGTAGTAGAGATGATTGTGCCTATGAGCTTTCGTAGCCGAAAGATGGTCCCTTTTATATCTTGTACCAGGTAAGATCCTTTCCATTTGGGCTCCAGTTTTCTTGACCAAGAAGCTTCTACCATGTTTCAGTACATCAGGACTTCGTCTTCTATCTTGATTATCTCCAGGGGCTTGTGAGTTTTTTCTATATTATTCTATTGCAGTGCCTGTGCCTTGATGATGTAATCCTCTGCCTTTTTCCTAATTTGATGCAATCTCCATATCTCCATGTCTACATGCTTCCAGATTGTATCATTGTTTGCTGACAAACTTCCATTAGAACTTTCTTCTCTGAATAGCATTTCTCGCAGTGTGAAATGGGTGCTTTGTGATTGTATATTCTGCAGAGTGGATAATACTATTGGAAGATAGTAGTCCCAGTTTCCATATTCATTACAGATCTTGGTGATGACATTCTTGAGGGTCTTATTGGTTTGTTCTGCCTGTCTATTTCCTTGTGGATGATAGGCTGTAGTCTTGATGTGTTGGATCTTGTATTTTGTGTAAAGAATCTCATGGAACTGGTTGACAAATTTCGTTCCTCTATCAGTAGTAACTTGCTTTGGAGTCTTGAATCGGCAGATGATTTCTCTGTGAAGGAAATCAGCAATTGACTGTGCATTGGCTTTCTTGAGGGGTCCAGCTTCTACTCATTTCGTAAAAAGGTCTACAATCACAATGACATATCAGTTGCCTGTCAATGTCAGGGGTAGTGGACCGATTACATCCATTGCGATGTGGGCAAATGATATTTGCTCAATGTCTGCTGATCTGGGGGCTTGATTTCATTGGTCTTGTTTCTGCTTCTGGCATTTATCACAGGTCCTGACAAATTGCCTGATATCTTCTTCCATTCCTAGCCACCACATAGTTCTTTTTGCTTTGTCATATGTGTTGGTTCCTCCTATGTGGCCTTGCTCATGTACTTTCTTCATCACTTGATTCTTCCAGTGCTCGGGGATGACTAATTGCTGTCCTTTCTTGAGTGTTTCTCTGTCTGTTTCGAATTGTTTCCATGTCTGATTAATAATTGTTTTTGTCCATTCTTCCAGATGTAGGGGCATCTTTCGCTGCCCCAAGTAGCTAATAATTCTGTAGTACAGCTCCTTATTCATGATGATTGTATAGGGGTTGGGTCCTTGCATTTGTTCTTCCAGGGCGATGGGTGATTGTGGCATCATAGACTTACAGTTTCATAATTCATCGGGCATAGATTTCTTTTGGCTCACTGGTGGTGAGCAGCCAGGTGAGTGCTGAGTGGTCTGTCTGGATAGTGAAGTGTCTTCCAGCTAAGTAGTAGTGGAACTTCTCTATGGCCCAAATGACTGCAAGACATTCCAGCTTGTACGATTTGTAGGATTTCTCAGCTCCATAGGTACCTCTGCTGGGATAAGCTACTATATATTCGGCACTATTCTTCTTTTGAGCAAGAACAGCTCTGAGTCCCATTGCACTGACATCTGTCTGCAGGATGAATTCTTGAGTCCAGTCAGGCCTTCTCAAGATTGGGGTCTGGGTCAGCCTGGTCTTGAGTTCGTTGAAGGCTAGTTGCTGCTGTTGTGTCCACTGGAATCTAACCTCTTTTCTGAACAAGTCATAAATGGGACTGGCAATGTGGGAGAATCTTCAGATGAATCTTCTATAGTAGGAGGCAAGACCCATGAAGGCCCAAGCTTCAGTGATGCTGGTGGGTACTGGGTATGCTGCCACTGCCTTGATCTTTGCTGGGTCAGTGTGTATTCCTTCATAATTGATGATGTGTCTGAGGTATGCAATTTCTTCTTCTCCAAATTTGCATTTCTTGAGCTTGATATAGAGGCTGTGCTTGCAGAGCCTTCTGAGGATTTCTTTGATGTGTTCCAAGTATTCCTTGGCTGTCTGACTGAAGATGATCACATCATCCACATACACTATCATCTATTTTTCCATGATATCTCTGAAGATGCTATTCATTATTCACTGAAAACTTGCTGGTACATTGCACATTCCAAAGAGCATGTGGAGATAGATATAAGTTTCATTGAGAGTGATAAAGGCTGATCTTTTGCTGGCTTCAGATGTAAGGCTGATTTGATAAAATCCTGAGAATAGATCCAGAGTGGTGTAGAATCATGCTTCATTTCCCAGCATGATGAGGATGTCGCCGATATTGGGCAATAGTTGTCTGTCTTTTTCTGTGACTTTATTGAGTCTTTGGTAGTCTGTGCAGAGCCTTGGTGTGAATTCTCCTGGTTGGCTTTCTTTCTTTGGTGCTAGAACAATAAGTGATGACCAGGGGCTACTAGCTTCTTTAATGATACCGGATTCCTTCATCTCCTTGATTTCCATCTTGAGCCATTCCCTGTATGCTGGTAGAATAGGGCGGGTCTTCTGATAGATTGGCTTTGCATTTCCTGTATTGACATCATGATAGAATAGAGGTTTTTTAGTCTTGATGTCCTTGAAGTCTGAGGCCAGTACATCTTCGAATGTATGCAAGAGATCTGCTAATTCTTTCCTGAGAGAGAAGTTCCTTCCGACTATGTAGGTGTGTTTGTCTTGGCTCTCCTCCTTCTTGTGCTCTAGTTTAGTAATCTTGGTTGCTGCAAAGACTCCCCTTCCTGTAGAGCTGAATCCAGCTCTTTCTTGCTCGGTTTGTCTGATATTTGTGACTTCCTTGATCCTTGGGTTAAGAACAGGTAGGATGAGCATCTGTACTAACCGATCCTTCTTTCTTACTTTGAATGGAATTGTTGGGTTGTGATTTCTTGCAAGGAGGAGAATTTCTCCTGTATAGTCTGAGTCGATGACTCCTCCTTCTATAGATATTTTGCTTTTTGCCAAGCTGCTTCTTGTCTTGAGGATTCCAACATGGTTTGGCGGGATGGTTACTTCGATTCCTATTCCGAGAATGGTAGTGGTCTGTGGTTCGAGGATTGTATGGGTGGTGGTAGATAGATCCATTCTAGTTGCATTTTCTGATTTGTACTGAGGCATGACTGCGTCAGGGTGGATTCTTCATATTTTGACCATGATATCTTTCTCCTCATCTTTACTATCATCCAATAGTTTTGGTGGTCCATCTTCAGATTCCTCCTGGTTCTTTTTTGGCCTGTTGGTAATCTTCTTTGCCTTGATGATACAGGAATAGCAGTGATCCAAGTGTTGGGCATAGTACATTTCTTCACCATGAGGGCACCTTCCTTGTGGGGTATAACCATCTGTGATTCTTGCATATCATTCTTCGTCTGACAGCTGCTTGCCTCTTCCTCTTGTTCTTCTTCCATCTCGAGGCAGACTCCTTTGTGGACATTGATGGGAACTCTGATCTTCCTGCCTCGATAGACAATCTGCATCTTCTGAGCACTGAGATCAATCATTGCCTTGCTTTTTAAAGCCATTGATTGCCAATGAGGATATCATAGTTGGTTGCATTGGTGACGATAATATTCACTGGGATGGTAGCTTCTCCAAACTTGATTGGGACATCCTGTATCTTTCCCAAGAGAGTTGCTCACATTCTATCAGCTATGACAAATACCAGTTTGGTGGCTTCTTCTATTTCCCAACCCAGGTGGTCTACTGCCTTCTTGGTAATGAGACATCCTCCAGCTCTAGTATCAATGATGGCTTCAAAGACTCGGTCTTCAATCTGACAAGTGGCATAAGCTGATGTTTTCTGATTATCTTCACTCTCTTCATCTGAGTCTTCTTGTGCATTGTTGGCTTTGATTATTCTCCAGCCTTGGTCCTTGCTGATATCTGAGATTCCTGTCCTCATTTGTTATCTGAAAGTCGGAATTTCTGCAAGTTGACCAAAGATTGCATTGACTTTTTGGTCTTTGAGATCCTTGAAGATATCGTACTTGAAGGTCTTGGTCTTGTGCAACTTCTGCTCCTTCTTTCCCTCACTTGATGGTGTGGTATTCCAGATGATATCTTCTACTACCTGTTCTAGCTTAGCATTCGGTTCCAGCTCCATTTCCTGATCAGCCTCACTTGGCTGCATTTCTTTTTCGATGGCCACTTCTGACCTCTTTGTTTGTACCTGAGTCTTCTTTGGAGGCCTCCCTACTGGCTTCTTGTAAGGAGTAGCTTGGTTGTCCTTCTTGCTTGAGGTGGCAGGATAAGCTTTTCATTCTTCATGCTCTTCCTCTAATTCTTTGATTTCCTTGAAGGTGATAGTGTTTGCCTGTTCTCGATTCCTAGCTGCATTGCTTGGTTGGGCCTTGCGCTTGTTCTCTGCCATACATTCTGAGGCATAATGGCCTTCTTCCTTGCAGTTATAGTATGTTATAGATCATCTTTCATTCGTGGCAGCAAACTTCTGTACTGGTTGTCTTTAGAACTCTTTGATTACGTCACTGAGATGTGTATTCATTTCTGCAAACTGTTTGGCCAGTTCCTCCATTGGATCGGCCTTCCTTGGTTCTTATTTTAGTGGTTGTTGTTGTTGAGTATTCTGGTTGACTATGGTAGTTGGGACTATGTGGGTATTCCTTGGTTTCATTTTTACTCCAGTTATTCTTTCCATCATATATCCTTGTGGATGTCTGGCAGTCCAGTATCTTTGAGTATAGGCAACTTTCTATATTAAGTCCAGTGCCATTGGAGTGGATCGGATGGCTAGGGTGATTTTTTGGTAGATATCTTTCATAAAGGTATTTTCAGCCACCTGGTCTTGAACTGCATCAGAATAGTCAGCAAGGACTATTTGATGCCAGATCCTTGTGTAGAATGTGTTTGGGTCTTCAGACATTCCTTGACAAATGGTATTCAATTGATCCTTGAGGGCTTGTTTGATTTCATCAGTGTAGTAGGCATTTCGGAGCCAAGTTTTCATGGCTAACAGTGTTGCTGGGGCATCAGCTCCTGTGTAGTTGACTGTAGTAAAGGCAGTTCTTGCTGGGCCTCAAAGGCTTACAGGGAGTAGGGCTACTTGTTGTGCTGGTATTAAGGTCCTAACAGCAGTATACTGCTCGAAATCATCAATGAAAGTGATGATTGATTCATCAAAGGTATATCTATAGAATATGAGTAGTCTCATATCCATTCTGTCTGGTTGTATTATGTGGGTTCTTGTGGCAGTTGTTTGTTGTTCAGCTTGAAAGTGAGGGATTCATCTTGAATCACCAGCTAATGGGCACCAAGTTGTAACATAGCAGATGCTAAACTTAGCAAGTACGTCAGATTTCTTTATCTTGAATTCTTGTCTTCTTGACTCCCAGAGTTAGTAGTTCTGTGAGGCCAAATGTGTCAAAGAGGTAATCCCAAAAGTCCCTTTATCGGTATACTTGTTCTTTATGCTAACACTTTTGATCTAAGGTTTATTCACTCTAAGATACTGGGATATTTATATAAGTTTGCTAACTATGAGGTGATTGAGTTATGTGGCTAAGCTATGAGTCATTTTGCTACTTAGCGAAATAATCTTGCCACTTAGCAGAATGCTACACTATATCAGGATTTCGATTTCACCATTTGGCAGAATAATCTTGCCATTTGGCAGAATCGGGGACTGCTAACTATAAGGCTATACTAATTTTGGGACTGGTTGCGATCAAATGTCTATTCCTTATTTCTTCTTCCAAATTTGGCTCTACCATCACAGTACCTATAACTGATACAAACAATCCTTTATATTTTTAGAAGAATAATGGAGAAATTTGGCTTATGAATCTATTGTTTCGAAGTGGAAATGCATCCCGAAAGATTGCAGATGAACTTCTTAATACATTTGCAGATAGAAGAATTTCAATGGCAAATGGGCTCCTCCAGTTCATGAACTCAAGAGAGATGATAAAACTTTTAGATATAGTAGCCAAAAATAAAGTAGTACATAATTAAACAGTTGATATTCCTGTTAATTGATGAATATTCAGTAATTCTTTTTTTCAAATTAGCCCTTTAATTATAAAGTTTTTAATATCACTTATATGTCCGAAACTTGAACTGGTGAACATATGCTGTTCTATCAAGATCTACTTGCTGTTCTGTACAAACTAATATCAAATGCTTTATTCAAGGACAATATGAAATTTAAAGTAGAGAAATACTATATGGCAGATGGTATATGAAAGTACTTTAAGATATATTTGAGTAATTTTTAGTGGTAAATACAGGTAAAATAATAATTAATTTTAAGTTCACAAGTGATCAGTCAGTATACTTACTGTTTGCAGACTATAATTCTTTTTCCAAACTATAGAAGAAACTCCCACTTAGTGCAATAGTAATCCCAGTATTATTTAGAATTGACTAAATATATTGTGATTTGCTTGGACATACTAAAATATATCTGCTATATATTTTTATTGGCAATCTTCCTAAATATATTCAGTGAATATACTCATGAAATGCATTCTCAGTAATTGCATATTTCTGATTATAGAAGGGACTCCCAAGGAGACTGAAAAAGACTTCTTCCATAAAGCAAAAGTAGTTCTATATCATAAATGTATGTCATGGGTATTTGCAAACTATCTATAATAGAAAAAAGATAATATTTGTAATTACAAAATTGTTTAGATAAAAATTTTATTATTTGATAGCTGATCACAAATATATTTTATAGTAGTATTATTATGTATGGACCAGATAGCAAACTTCATAATTGCTATCTAATAGTTATGTCCTTCATGGTTGATTATCTAGAGATATGTTTGATCTGTCTGATCTATATAAATCAAGTCTACCCAAAATGTATAGTTCCTTACTTGTAATTTTCATACCTTGATAAGATATATCCTCCACAAACAGTTCCTGAGATGCAGAGAGTAGTTGTAAATACACAGATTTACAATTTGAAAGGTAAATATAAAATAGCTAAGAAGAGTCTTCAAGAGTATAGATTGTAGGGACTAACTGTATATATTAATTGTGCTTATTTTTAAATATATTTTT
>RQIL01017187.1:0-10512 GCA_003951145.1 Jimgerdemannia lactiflua | reverse complement strand
AAAAAAAAAAAAAAATCTTCGCGTGCCGGCCACAGAGGCGATCTGCACGAAGCCTCCCGGTGTATTGGCCTTAGTCGCCGGCGATGGTGATTACGAGCCTATCCTCAAGCGAGCGCGCTTACAGCGCGGGTGATATGGTTGTGGATATTAGGTGAGTGTTTCTATCAAAACGTTTATGACCTAACTTGCCGCACACCGGATATTGAAGTGCGCCTTCTGGCGGCCATGTCTCGTCATTTATTAGCGAACACGACATTCCACCTGTTCGACAAGCACTACAAAAAATTCTTCTTTGCCGAGACGTGCCCTACCCTGTTATACAAGATAAGTTTCTGGCGAAGCCATTCGCAGTTGGACAGACGACAAGATCACAGACATGTGCGGAAGAATTGGGAAAACAGCACAACGTTCTATATGTATTTTGTTAGACCAAAGGATTTTGATGTCGCTGTGCAAGAGTGTAACTAAATGTGATGGTAGCTTATAGTTTTTGTTGAGATTTACAACTCGATATATGTCATACGTCATCAATATTCTACTTACGTCATCAACAATCACAGCGCGTAATCCAGTTATTTTACAACAGATTTCTTGTGGTATAAGCGCGGATTTATAGTGAGCACCAAGGATGGCCGTGAGTGACCATTGCCATGACTCGCAATCCTAAATCCCATGAACGATTTCCCCGCATTATGCTCCAACGCGAAGCGGCGATGCGAATAGACAACAAGCGGGCGTCATACGAACGTCGTACGGATTTTCAAAATTAATGAGAACGGGTAATGGATGCGACTCCGCCATGGATATGACAAGCCTGTTGGGAGGAAGAAGCGATTGTTTATTGATGTTACTGATTGATGACGTTTACATGATGACGTAGAAAATATTGGCTGCGCCACCACATATATATCGCCCATTGAGTCTTTGGAATATTTAGCATATGGGACACGACGAGTCATGTGGAGACGGACCTACTTCTGGGATACGCGACTTGACATATAAGCAGACACCGTTTTCGTGCCATAAAACATTGTGAAGGAAACAGTAGTGCTTTGATATGGTGTTAGTTTTGTAATCTTCAAGATGGGTATATACATGTGCCTTCAGTATGGTACAATACTCTGCCCGTAGAGAAATGCCACAAACATGAACTATATAGAAAACAAAAATGACCGCGGCCGGCTTAGGCGTCATGCCTGTCTGCAACAACGACCCCGACGCGGCCTACAATAACTTGGGTAGTATGCGTTGCTTATAGTATTTACGGCACGATCGCCGTGCGCATCCGCACCGCCATGTCGACTTCGTGACCGTTGGCAAGGTTCCGATAAACCATTCAAACTCGCAAGCAACGTTATCAGATAAGGAACAATCTGACCCGACGGAGCACCAAACGCTGCGCCTGGACGTTGAAAACATGTGTCAGTGACGTCAGTTCTGTAGGTTTCGTTTTCGAGCACGGAGGCACCCGTCATTTTGTGGGTTGGCGACATCCCAAGTGTCTTATGAAATGATGCACCACCGCTATTCCTCACTTACGTTTGGCCGAGGCGTCCATCTGACCGACTTTGGGCGGGAACACGCAATCCTTAATGTGGATCTGGTGATGATGTAGTTTGCCTTTAGAAGGCCTTTTTTGTATAATTTTTTTGTATAGAGATTTATTGGAACTGACCAATAGCAGCTATATGTTTATATTGACTTGCACTCATATATAAGTTGACCACTGTGTTAGAATTTGGGACACACTCTTTCGTATTGGGTATCAAAAACGTGGCGCAGATGGGGATATTATCTAATTCGTATTCATGCTGGTTGACCGTTTGATCGGGATGCGCGAGGGCGATTTTGATCTCGGGTCCCTTGATAGTACTGAAGAGTGTCGGAGTTGCTTACTTGAGGGAGTTCTTGAGGAGTTTGGGGATTCGAAATGCGATGGCAGGTTGGACGTGTTGGGCTCTAGTTCTACACCGGTGATGGCGATGGTCTCTGGTTTGATTCCGTCAATCATGGCAGGCGTTGGTGTGAAGAGTTTCTTCGAAGATGAGGAGGTGGCCTTGGCCGAAGTGTGTTTCTTGGCTGTTACAGGCTTAGCATCTCGGGGAGCAGGTTGCTTTAGGTACGCGACAGACCTGGCCGTTCTAGTTTTCTGGGCAGAGGTAGCCTCAGTCAGAGTTGCCGTGTCTGGGATGGTATTCACCTGTTGTATTGGCGAAATCGTGAGAGGGTTGGAACAGGACTAGCAACACAAAATAATAAATAAACACTTACAGATGGGATCACCTTTGGAGCACTTCGGTATTTTGCAACTGTGGTGGTTAAAGACGAGGAAGCCATTTTCCCGGCGACTGCCTTTTCCGTCGCAATCGTGCGGGATGTCATGGTCTTGCTGGTGGCAGCAACACGATCCGTGGATGCGAATCTCCTGGCTCCTTCGTCTGTGAAGATTCCATTATTCAATCCGCGGGGGGTGTCACTCTGCTCGGAAGACGCCAGATTGTTTTTATCCTGGTGCTCGTACTTGTGAATCGCGTTCAGCGCGCTTCCAAGCTTCGGTGCTTTATTGTCCATGACGTTGCCGTTTTCGTCTGCACAGAGTGCTTCTGCGAGTAACTTCATCACCTCGACGTTTCCTTGCTGCTCAGCAAAGTGTAGCGGTGTACAACCATCCTTGTCCTTAGAGTTTGCATTCGCACCAAATTCACTTGTGAGTAACTTCGTCATCCCAATATTAACTTGCTTCGCGGCAAAGTGCAGGGGTGTGTTATCATCTTTGCCTTTGGCATTAACGTCTGCTCCGAGCTCGCCAATAAAAAACTTCGCCATCTCAACATACTCATTTTCCGCCGCGTAGTGCAAAGGAGTATCTCCGTGATTTGTCTTGGCGTTCACATCTGCACCGAATTCAGATGTGAGTAACTTCACCATCTCGATGTTCCTTTCTTTGGCGGCAAAGTGCAGTGGGGTATTACCATCTTCGTTTTTGGAATTTACGTCAGCTCCAAACTCCGCCACCAAGATCTTCACCATCTCAACATGCCCATTTTTCACGGCGTAGTGCAGCGGAATGTTTCCATTGGCACCTTTGGCATTCGCATTGGCTTCAAATATGGTCACAAAGGCCTGGACAAGGTCAACCTGTCCGCTCGCAGCAGCCCATTCCAGTGGAGCACCACCATCGCTATCCAGAGCATTTACATTTGCACCGGAATCTAAAGCCAGAAGCATCACAATTTCCATAGACCCACAAGAAGCAGCATGGTGCAGCGGAGTTGCATTGCGATTGCAAATGGGATCCACGTCTGCTCCAAACTCCACGAGCAACTTCGCGACCTCGACGTGCCCGTTATGCGCAGCGAGGTGAAGCGGCGTTAATCCATTGTCGTTCTTGGCATTGGCATCCGCTTCGCACTCGGTCACGAGTAGCAAAACGACCTGGACGTTACCATCCTCTGCAACCAAGTGAAGCGGCGTCGATCCATCGTTGTCCTTGGTGTTGGCGTCCGCCCCGAACGTGGCCACGAGCAAGTTCACGACCTCGACGTGCCCATTATGCGCAGCGAGGTGAAGCGGCGTCGATCCATCGTTGTCCTTGGTGTTGGCGTCCGCCCCGAACGTGGCCACGAGCAAGTTCACGACCTCGACGTGCCCATTATGCGCAGCGAGGTGAAGCGGCGTCGATCCATTGTTGTTCTTCGCATTGATGTCCGCCCCGCACTCGGCCACGAGTAGCCAAACGACCTGAAAGTTACCATCCTCTGCAACCCAGTGAAGCGGCGTCGATCCATCGTTGTTCGTGGTATTGGCGTCCGCACCGAACATGACCATGAACAACTGTATGACCTCGATGCGCCCATATTCCGCGGCAAAGATCAGCGGCGTCAATCCGTCGTTGTTTTTTGCGTTGGCGTCAGCCCCGAACTCGGCCACGAGCAACTTTACGACCTCAAGCCTCCCATTTTTCGCGGCCAAGTGCAGCGGCATCAATCCATCGTTGTTCTTGGCGTTGGCGTCTGCCTCGAACTCGACCACTAGCAACTTCACGACCTCGATATCCCCATTTTTTGCGGCCAAGAGCAGTGGCGTCCGCCCGTCGTTGTCCTTGGCGTTAGCGTCCGCCCCAAACTCGGCCACGAGTAACTTCACGACCTCGATATCCCCATTTTTTGCGGCCAAGAGCAGCGGCGTCCGCCCGTCGTTGTCCTTGGCGTTAGCGTCCGCCCCAAACTCGGCCACGAGCAACTTCACGATCTCGACGTGCCCATTTTCCGCGGCCAAGTGCAGCGGCATCAATCCATCGTTGTTTATTGCGTTGGCGTCAGCCCCGAACTCGGCCACGAGCAACTTTACGACCTCAAGCCTCCCATTTTTCGCGGCAAAGTGCAGCGGTATCAATCCATCGTTGTTTATTGCGTTGGCGTCAGCCCCGAACTCAGCCACGAGCAACTTTACGACCTCAAGCCTCCCATTTTTCGCGGCCAAGTGCAGCGGCATCAATCCATCGTTGTTCTTGGCGTTGGCGTCCGCCCCGAACTCGGCCACTAGCAACTTCACGACCTCGATATCCCCATTTTTTGCGGCCAAGAGCAGCGACGTCCACCCGTCGTTGTCCTTGGCGTTAGCATCCACCCCAAACTCTGCCACGAGCAACTTTACGACCTCAAGCTCCCCATTTTTCGCGGCCAAGTGCAGCGGCATCAATCCGTTGTTATTGGCGTTGGCGTCCGCCCCGAACTCGGCCACGAGCAACCTAGCGACCTTGACGTTCCCATATTCCGCGGCGATGTGCAGCGGCGTCGATCCGTCGTTGTTCTTGGCGTTGGCGTCCGCCCCGAACCCGGCCACGAACAACCTCACGACCTCGACGTGCCCATTTTTCGCGGCGAAAAGCAGCGACGTCCATCCGTTGTTGTCCTTGGCGTTGACGTCCACCCCGAATTCGGTCACGAGCACCTTCACAACCTCAACGTTCCCATTTTTTGCGGCAAATAGCAGCGGCGTCGATCCATCGTTGTTCTTGGCATTGGCGTCCGCCCCGAACTCAGTAACCATCTTCACGATCTCGACGTTCCCATTTTTCGCGGCGAAGTGCAGCGGCGTCGATCCGTCGTTGTTCTTGACGTTGGCGTCCGCCCCGAACTTGACTACGAGCAACCTCACGAGTTCGACGTGCCTATTTTCCGCGGCGAAAAGCAGCGACGTCCATCCTTTGTCGTCCTTGGCGTTGACGTCCGCCCCGAACTCGGTCACGAGCAACTTCACAACCTCAACGTTCCCATTTTGCGCAGCCAGTAGCAGCGGCGTCGATCCGTCGTTGTTATTGGCGTTAGCGTCCGCCCCGAACTCGGCTATAAGCATGATTGCTAACTCGACTTGCCCGTTTTCTGCGGCGCGGTGGACTGGCGTGTTACCTTCCTTGTCCTTTGCATTGGTGTCTGCATTAGATTCGGATAATAGTAACTCGAACACCTTGATGCGGCCTTTCTCTGCAGCTAGGTGCAGTGGGGTCCGGTCATGTCTGTCCTTCAAGTCGACGTTGAGGTCGGGTTGATTGAGCAGTGAGCGAATCAAAGTCACATGACCAGCCTCAGCTGCGCGATGTAACAGCGGAAGAGAAAGATCAAACTTGATCAACAGTGAATCTGTTTTGTTTTCGAAATAAAGTTTACGCCAGTATCCTGCGTTGTCAACGTCACCGCTCCTCGAATAGTAAGTTGCAACCTTTCTTTGTGCTCTCCTGTCGCCTGCCTCTGCAGCCTTCAAGTGCCATTCAAATGCTTTCATTTTGTCTATTTCAAAGCCCCCCCCTCCTGTCTCATAGCAAACGGCAAGAGTTAACTGAGCTTCCAAATTTCCATTGATCGCAGCTTTAGTGCACCATTCCATCTGCTTATCCAGATTATTTGGAATGCCGAAACCTACTCCATAACATAGTGCAGTATAGAACTGCATCTCTGAACCATTCAACATGCCAGCAACAGTATCTATAGCATTACCAAACTGGTAGTTTATGAAGTCACGTAATCGAGGATGTATTGTATAAAACCTTGTGTCGTTCTCCATAAACCTGGGTCGCCAGTCACCGAGAGTTGGATCATACTTGAGTTCATTCAGCCAGCTCTGTTGCCAAAGCTTATGTAAATTGTTCTCCGCAGATGATGCCAATAACAACGTCGTCTTCTGCACGAGCGTTGCTGAGAATGGAACCTCAAATAGTCTTATCTGACCAAGCAATGATTTAAGATCATCATCTAGGTAATCAAAGCTATATTGGATGCAGGTGTCGACCGAATCGTAACGTTCGTCAAGAAGATCTGTTGCATTCCGTAGCCGGTTGCCGAAGTTATTAATGAATTGGTCAACAGACTCCCTGCAGTTGTTGAAGCTACGTCCAAGAAGACGGATCGACAATGGATGACCACCTGCTAGGCGACTAATATTCATTGCATTGTCATCGTCGATGTCATCCGAACGTTGCGAAACCCATTGTCGAAAGACCTGCATGCCGTCATGTGGTGTTAGGCCATTCAAATCGACAAAATTTTCATTAGGCCAATCGAGCGCAGTTCTTGATGTTGCAAGAACTTTGATGTTCTTCGGTATCCGGTTGAAAAATCTGATTAAAATAATTGCATCTTTTTTCGTCGCTGGGTCTCCTTGTTCAGTTGCATGCTTGACATCCTCCATATTGTCCAGATATAAGAGCATCGCCCCTCCATTTGCTAACTTTCCCATCACTTCATTTTGTCGAGTTTTAGGATCTCGAAACGTTTCGGTGTCGATGTTGAGAAGTCTGGCGATCATTGAGAGTACTGAATCTGAGTTTGGGTTTCCAACGAGGGATATCACCAGAACTCTACCAGTGTTAAAGTTCTTGACCGCTTGAATTGCCAATGCTGTTTTGCCTATCCCACCGAATCCACGAATAGTGATATAGCGACTTCTCTTGTCACGGAGTAGTTCTTCCAATTTTTGGAGCTCTTGCTGACGCCCAACAAATTCTCCATATGTGTTGACGTTACCGAAATCTATCTCAGTTGCTGGTTGGTTCACGTTGTCGACTCTGGTTTCCGATGCTATTGGTGAAAGCAGCACTATGAGTAAGCGGCTCCTAGTAGTTGCACCTGCTCACTCTTCTATACCAAACGTATTCCTCACCTGCGAAATTAATTGAGAGCCAATCCTTTCTGTGAATAATACCTAACAGTTTATGTATTACAGTTTGACAGAGGTAGTATTGTAAGTTGCGTTATTTCCAAAACTGGTTGCTCCGAGAGTTGAAGGGAGTACAGCTCACCAAGAGATGGTTCTGTTCTAATTACAAAGTGCGTCATCTCCAGACCAGATTGCAATATCTCCATGGCTTTCTTCATCAGACCTATATTCGTTTCAGCATTTGCGGTAGACTGTTCGGCGAACTCGGTGTCGGTATACTTCAAACACACAATAAAGGACGATTTCTTTTCTGTCACGATCGGTATGATGTGTTCCATGCAGAACCTAGAAAAGCTAGCGTGGAGAATTTCGGATGCTTTTCGTTGGAACACAATCAATCCACCAAATAACAATGGCTGCTGAACGTCGGCCTTTTCGAGTTTGTGGTCGCTGGTGCCAGGAATGTCTACAATGTCGTAGTATTGTACGCCATAATTCCTGTTCTTCACTTCGCTACAGGCACCATCATGGATGTTTCGGAGTTGCCATTCGAGCACCACGGAAATTCCTGGAGTCAAAATAAAAGGATTAACACAAGCATAGAGAGGAGATTCCAACCAACACATTCGTTGCATAGCTCACCAAGTTTAGAAGGCTTGGCAACGCCAATTACAAACGTCTCATCACATAAGCCGAGTTTCGGCAAACAAAGCCGGAATTTCATCTTAGAATTGCACTGTCTTACGCCTTCCCTAAGAGCAACATGAATCTTGTATTCTTCATCTCTTTTCGACAATATCTTCCGATTGCATAGTTTTTCCAAGTTTTCTACAATAGCCTTAGTACTAAAGTCGACCCCTTCTGAAGATGCTCTGGCGTACTGGACTATATAACGGATGAATGCTAGCACCACTTCTGTGATTGGTCCATTGAAGAGAGAACACATATATAGTAGTAGGCGCTGCTGCGTTGGAAGCTCGTCGATCGTCGGTCGGAAACGGGTTTCGAGGGTTCTACTTCCATGTGAGCCATCTCTTAGCATTGTTCTGTAGTGTTCGCAAACGAGTTCCTTAAGTGACGCACTTTGATATTGTGGTTTACCGGCGGTACGGCCGAGGGTTTCCAAACACAGTGGATGCCCGTCTACAAGCCTGACGAGGTCCTGCAGCAACTGTGTTGTATTTGTCTCCGTCTCCATCCTTTGCTTTACTTGAGCGTCAAGATTTTGAATGAACAGCTCGACGCCACTGTCAGTTAAACCGTCGAGATGCATTGTTTCCTCGCCCATCCACCCTAGAGCTTCACTGGACGTTGCAAGAATTTTGACTGTGCTATTCGATGTTGATGCCGTTTCCCGGAGCCATTTTCCCAACGCCGCAGCATTCTTATCAACCGCTTCTGCACGCTTCAAGGTATCGGCATGATCCAAAAGCAACAAACATGTCGGATGATCCCCTAATTCCTTGACGATGGTTGGGTGCTGAACGTCGTTCTTGCCATCACTCGGAATCTTCAATCGCGACTGAACCTCATCCGGGAAAATGGTTTCAATAAGACGCGGAAGATATTCAATGAACGATGTTGCCATGTCATCGAAACACCAAGCAAAGATCCCACCGGGGAAGAGATGAGCCATCCGTCTCGCTGCTTCCATGGCCAACGCCGTTTTCCCCTGCCCGCTGATTCCTTTGATGGTGTACATGCGACAAGTTTTTTTACTGCGGTTCGCCATACGTCTCAATACGGAGTTCAACTTGACAAGTTCCTCCTTGCGTCCGCAAAATGTCGACACGAGTGGGATCGACTTGAGGTTGTTGCGGGGATTGTGGAGCCTAACCGTGGGAGCGCCCTCCTCACACTTGAACGCGCCGTCATTTTCTCGAAGCGTGGACGAGTAAAGAATCATTGCACCGGGGAGGTAGTCTCTTTGTCTGACGTCGTTGTGATCCTGGAGAAACACACGCGCCCTCCACACAGCCATCTCGACCGTGAGACCGCCGGCAAGGAATTGGTAGAACTTGGACTCGAACTTGCGGGCGAGATCGTCTGGTAAGGAACAGTACGAACCGATAGTGTACGGAACGCCGTGTTCGAACAAGACGCGGGCGACGTCTCGAGTATCGCAAGCGGACAGGAACGCGAGCCGTATGTTTTGAGGCACGCTCAAGAGGCGTTATGTGGCAACGAAATCGGGTTTGCCGGTTTCATTATGTTCGAAAATAAGGGCCCTCGAACCGTTCTTCGATCCGCAGTGTCCCATGAAATGAAGCGCTGTTGCTGTCTCAGGGTTGTTCATAAGCAATGCGTCCATTCGGTCGACGGTGGGCGGGAAGACGAGCTCCAATATGACTTTTTTGTTATTGGTATAGTGTCCGTTTATGAAGTTCTGGAACTGATCGCTCAAATGCAGATCGGGGAGGTTCGTGTCGGGTTCGTTGGGGAGGATAACAGGGTCTGGTGCGACAACGACAATGCGCAGCGGAAGCTTCGGTAGCTGGAGCTCCTTCCGTTTGTGAATTCGTGCGAACATGCATTGGTGGACCAGATACCCATTGTTTCCCCACGCATACTCCCAGGGGATAACGTCGAGGTCGTGGTTGCCGTTGAGCTCGAGGAGGATCCGACGGTTTGAGTGAGGCTGTAATATATCCTGCAGCAGACTCCAAGCGTAACTTGACGCATCTTTCGAAAAGAGGGCCCGAAATATCTTTTTGCCATATTTTCTGAGATCTACAGACTTGGGATTTACGTTGAAAACATTGACGGCAATGGATCGACCCTCTTGGATATCTTTAAGGTTAAAGAAATGGCTTTCGACGAGCTCCGCCAAGGTATCATCATAGGCAGAAACCTTGACATGGACTCTTATTTCTTCAGGATTGTCGCTCTCGGTATCCTTGGACAAGGATATTTGCATGTTTATGAGTGAGTGGGTGTCAATGTGTTCCGTTGATTAATTTCTAAACTGAGCCGGTCACGCGCTTCTATGACGCTAGCGAAATAATATTCGGTGACACAGACCGAGTCAGAATCGGAGAAGGTGCGCAACAAGCCAACTTTTGGCATGGGCCATTATTGGAAAGACGAGTCATGCATGAGTCGATCGTATTAGCTGAGAAGAATTTAACTTAATCGAGAAGGGTATAATCGCGCACAAATGTATTGCACTGCGAGATGCATCCAAGCGCGCTAGCAATGTTGGAGACTGGTCAATGAGCAATTAGGTAGGTGGCACGGGGGGGGATGACGACCCAGGTATGCTGAGCTCGTGAATATACCTAATTTGAATTTGAGATAATAGTAATTTATTTTTTCATCAAAAGCTTAGCTCATATTTTTTTTTTTCAATTATAGCTA
>RQIL01017176.1:0-10512 GCA_003951145.1 Jimgerdemannia lactiflua | reverse complement strand
TTTGTAGACAAATTTGTCTACAATATAGTCTAAGAATTAATAATATTAAGATTACTATCTTTTTAAATAGTTTATAACTTATATAATATAATGTAGGGTACACAGATCTTGGAGAGTTGTGAGGTTTTGTGTAAAGGGGGAAATTGTACTGAACTGCACTGACTTTATTCACTATAAAATATTGGGTTATTTATACAGATTTGTGCACTAATTCTGCTACTAAATATGCAGCTAAATATCAAGTCTTTTCATGTGAAATTCTCAGGTAGAATTCTTCTGTATCTCATATGAAATCCTATCTAATATTTTAGATATAGTGTCCACAGTAAAGGTAATTTTTATACTATACTAAATCAGATTCAGGTACTATGATCAAATGTCTTCCCCTGATTCTTGTTTCTATTTCATACTATATGTCACATCTTCTCTCTGAATAGGTTATTTTTGATACAAAAATACCTATTCAAATTCCTATTCTCCCTACATAAACTTGTGCAGCAGTTCAGGTGATGGGGTCTTCAAAAATTGGGTGACAGTATCTTTAAAAGTTGGGTGGTGTCTCGTCTTCTATTCTTTATGGCAGTCCATTCATTTGTTAAGGGTCAGATGATAGTTTGGGGTGACAGCGTCTTCTCTTGGGCAGTTTGTATATGATATCTTTTTAATTCTCCAGGGCAGGTCCATTCGCATATTGTCAAAAGTCAGGCAGGTGACGGTATCTTCAAAGGTCAGGGTGACAGCATCTTCAAAGGTCGGGGTGACGGCATCTTCAAAGGTCAGGGTGACAGCATCTTCAAAGGTCAGAGTGATGGCATCTTCTCTCAGGCAGCATTCTTCACTTGGGCGACAGTTCATATACAACATCTTTTTATTCTCTATAGTGGTCTATTCATTAGTATGTCGTCTCAGGCAGGTGAGGGTATCTTCTCTTGGGTGGTTTGTATACAACAAGCGGCGTTTGTATATCATATGGTAGGATTCTTCACTCAGGCAGTTTGTATACGACGAGTGGTGTTTGTATGTCATGTGGTGGCCTATTTGTATGTTGTCAAGTATCAGATGATGGTTCGGGTGATGGCTCATCTTCAAAGGTCGGGCGATGGCATCTTCTCTTTGGTAGTTCGTATATGATGAGCAGCGTTTGTATGTCGGGCAGGTGATGACAGGTCATATTTTCTATCCTCTATAGTAGTCCTTTGCATGGCAGTTGGGTGGTTTGTTTATAATAGATAGTATTCATATGTCATCAAAAGTTGGATGACGTATCTTTAAATAATTAACTTGAGCAATGTCTTTTAATTCTCCAGAGTGATCTATTCATATATTGGATGGCATTTGTATGTCGTCAAAAGTCGGATGATGGCATTCTTTGCTCAGGCAGTTGACAGTGTCTTCAAAGGTTGGGGTGATGATGTCTTCATATGGTATCTTTAATAGGTGACGATAGTTCATATCTTCTTTTCTCCATGATAGTCCTTCACATAACAGTTATTCAGTGTTTTCAGCGATTAATTCTTGTAATGTTGTCTCTTGAACTAAGGAGTGACCCAGTCAACGATGTCTCCTTCCAGAGTATTGTTCCTACTGACAGTTCATATAAATGAGGCCGACAACTGGAACAACCAATTAACAGTGGATGGCACCAACAAATAATGTCTTCAAAAAAATCAGGTGGTGGTCTGTACAGCAGTCTGTTTGGCATGGTGGTTTGTTTAGTATTTTCGGCAATTAATTCTTGTAACATTGTCCCCTCAAACTAAGGAGTGACCCAGCTATTAACTCAATAATGTGGTCCTTTGCAGAGCATCTATTGTTCAATACTGACTATAGTTCACAGAAACGAGGCTGACAACTGGAACAACCAATTAACAGTGGATGGCGCAGACAAACAATGTCTTCAAAAATCAGGTGGCATATATGACATCTTCATATGTCATTAATGGGTGGTTCATATATTGTCTTCTTGTGTGGTGGTGGTCCGTACAGTGGTCTGTTTGGCATGGCAGTTTGTTCAGTGTTTTCGGTGATTAATTCTTATAATATTATCCCCTCGAACTAAGGAGTGACCCAGCTATTAACTCAATGATATGGTCCTTTGCAGAGCATCTATTGTTCAATACTGACAATAGTTCACAGAAATGAGGCTGACAACCAAAACAACCAATTAACGGCGAATGGTGCAGACAAACACTATGCGTGACATGATAGTCTGTATGGTGGCAGTGGTGGCAGCGGTAGTGGTGGCAGCGGTTGTTCATTTTTCAGCTTAAAAGTGAGGGATTCATTATCTTGAATCACCAGTCAATAGGCACCAAGTTATAATGTAGGGCATATGGACCTTGGGGAGTTGTGAGGTTTTGTATAAAGGGGGAAATTGTACTGAACTGCACTGACTTTATTCACTATAAAATACTGGGTTATTTATACAGATTTGTGTGCTAATTCTGCTACTAAATATGTGGCTAAATATCAAGTCTTTTCATATGAAATTCCCAGGTAGAATTCTTCTGTATCTCATATAAAATCCTATCTGAAATTCACGAAAGTAACAAGAGTTTCACTGATAATGTTTTAGATACAGTGTCTGCAGTAAAGGTAATTTTTACACTATAATAAAATAGGAAATCAGATTCAGATACTATGATCAAATATCTATTCCTCTGATTTTTGTTTCTATTTCATACTATATATCACATCTTCTCTCTGAATAGATTATTTTTGATACAAAAATATCTATTCAAATTTCTTTATTGTAATGTTTATACATTTATTCACCCTATATAGATATATTATTAGTATCAAAATGTTTTTCAAGGTCCCAAAAGTCTTCAAATGATTAATTCAGACAGTTGTTCAGAGTGATGGTGTCTTCAAAAGTCCATTTGTATGTTGGGCAGGATTTCACTTGGGTAATTCATATATAACATTCTTTTAATTCTCTGAGACAGGTCCATTCATATGTTGGGCAGTTTGTTTACAACAAGCAGCATTCATATGTCATCAAAAGTTAGATGGGTGATGGTATTTTCAAAAGTCAGATGGGTGATAGCATCTTCAAAGGTTGGGTGGTATTCTTCAGTTGGGCAGTTTGTATATAATGTCTTTTAATTCTCCATAGCAGTCCATTCATATGTTATCTTGGGTAATTTATATATAATGTTTTTTGATTCTCTGGGATAGTTCATTCATATACATATCATCAAGAGTCAAATGATAACATCTTCAAAAGTTGGGCAGGTGATGGTATCTTCTCTTAGACAGTTCATTTATGATGAGTAGTACTCATATAAAGGAAGGCATTTATATATTATCAAAAGATGGGTGATGGTGTCTTCCAAGGTCAGGCAGTATTCTTCACTCAGACAGTTTGTATATAATATCTTTTAAATCTCCATGGTAGTCCTTTCATATTCATCTAAAGACAGATGGTATCTTCAAAGGTCAGGTGACATTCTTCACTCAGATAGTTCATATATGATGTCTTTTTAATTCTCTGTTTATACATGTGTTATTTGGCAGTCCATTCATATGTCATCTAAAGTCAAATGGCATCCAAAAAGGTCAGGCAGATGATGGCATCTTCAAAAGTTGGGTGAGTGATGGTGTCTTCAAAGATCAGGTGGAATTATTCACTCAGGTGGTTTGTATATAACATCTTTTTAATTCTCCATTCATATATCATATAGCAGTCCATTCATATATCATCTAAAGTCAGATGGCATCTTCAAAGATTGGATAGGTGACAGCATCTTCAAAAGTCAGACATGTGACAGCATCTTCAAATATTGGGTGGCATTCTTCAAATAATTAACTTAGGCAATGATTCATATACAACATATCTTCAATGCTCTATGGTAGTCCTTTGCATGGTGGTTTGTTTGGTGTTTTTAGCAATTAATTCTTATAACATTGTCCCTTGAACTATAGAGCAATCCAGTCAATGATGTGTTCTTCCAGAGCATTGTTCAATACTGATGGTTCACAGAAATGAGGCTGACAATCAGAACAACTAATTAATATTGGGGCAGTATTCTTCAAATAATTAATATGGGTGATAGTTCATATACAATATATGTATCTTCAATTCTTTATAGCAGTCCTTCACATGGTAGTTTTTTAAGTATTTTTAGTAATTAATTCTTATAACATTGTCCCTTGAACTAAGGTGCAATCTGGTCAATGATGTGTTCTTTTAGAGCATTATTCAATACTGACAGTTCACAGAAATGAGGCTAACAACCAGAACAACCAATTAACAGACAATGGTATGGACAAACATTGTCTTTGAAAGTGGGGACCTTTGCAGATGATATAGTGGTGGGCCTGGGTACTATTGTGGATGTGGCAGAGCTTAAGGAGGCTGTAGGATAGTATGAACAGTGCTTTGGGCAGAAGCTGAACTGGCACAAGTGTGAAACAATGGTCTTGGGGAATGGTCTGGTTGGAGGGGACATTATTGGAACAATCATCCCCCCTGGGGAAGCAGTGCAGTACCTGTGGATCTTTCTCTCAGTGTATGGATTAGTCCTGCCCAAGGCCTGGTGGGAGGCCAAGGTGAGAGTGTGGGGAGATGTGCTGAGGAGCTGAGGAGGGTGACATATCTCTCTGGCTGGTAGGGTGACTATTTTGAATGTTTACTGGATGCTGAAGATGTGGTATTTGGCATACCATTTGGATTTTCTGGCAAGAGTGGTCAAGAGGCTGCTGAAACTGGCAAGAGAGTGGGTCTAAGTAGGCTGCCAAAGTAAGATTAAGTGGGAAGTCTTGGTGACACTGGTGGAGAGGGGGGGCCTGGGCCTGGTGGATTTCCTGAAGCATCTGCATTGCCTATGGGCCTGGGAGCAGTGATGCTGAAAGGGAGTGGATGGGTCCCACTAATGCAGAAGGTGTGGGAGGCAAGGTTTGTCCCCTGGTGGTCCTCTGGAGACCTTTTAACATTGGTATAGGGGGGAGGAAGTAGAAGATTCCAATATAGGTGGTTCTGGTGGGGGGTGGCTGAGAGAGTGAATAGAATTGGCATTAGGTGAGAGGGCCATGCTGTGGCAGAGCAGCAGGAGAGAGGAGGGTGGCAGTGGCATAGACTGCTGCTGGGCAGAGTGCCGGCAATGGACTTTGATTTAGGGGATGGAGTGGAAGGTCAGGATAGTATAGGGCAGAATCTTTGACCAGAGGGATGGCAGTAAGTGGGGATCAGAGAGGAGTGGGACTGGAGAGGACTGTGGACCTGGAGTATAGAGACAAAGAAGTGGCTATCTCCCAAGTTTTGGGTGGTATAGTAGAGGGTGCTAAGGTGAAATGTGATGTTGAACATCAGGTTGGGTCATCTGGTCTTGGGGGGGCCTTCAAGTGTGAGGAGTGTCAAGGAGTAGGGCAGGAGGGGGGGGTGGTGCAGACCCCAGAACACTGACTTGGAGAGTGTGAGGGACTGGACAGGTTCTGGGAGATGGGTGGGGGTAGGTTGGGTGGATGCTACAGGAGTCATGGAATTGGTCACTAGGAGATATTGAAGAAGTGAATGCTGGGAGATATTGGTGATGAATGGCTCATGCTGGGGTGGGCTTTGGCAATATGGGTAGGGCTTGTGGGCTACTGGCAGGCAGTGTTTGAGAAGGGCAGGCTGACATCTCTCTCTGGTAACTTTCACGTTACACAAATTCCCACACACACTTTTGACATTCTTTTTCATCATTTTATTGAGAAACCTCTTAAGGCGATGGCGACCAAGCAAGGCACGGGCATGCATACTGATGTGGGGGATGGGTCAGCCTTCAAATGGCAGTATGGCAAGGGAGGGATAGGGCTGGGGCCAGGGTTCTTTGGACCATCGACAGGTGGAGGAGTGGGAGGGGGGCATGAGTCAAGCAAGAGGGCTGGAGGTGGTGGTGCGGTAAGTTTCGCAGCAGCGGTCAAGGGTAGAGGAGGAGGAGGAGGGGCTGAGGAATGGAAGACAGTGGGGAAGGAGAAGGGGAAGTCAGGAAGTACTGGAGGTGTGCTCTCTGGAATAGGGAAGGTGGGCGCTGGGGGAGGTGTGACTGGCATAGTAGGCGGGACTGCTGATGGTGGTGTGACGGCTAATCTGGAAAAAAATCCAGATGTGACTGCTGATGGTGACAAGGGGAGCCAGGGGGAATCAGGGCCGGTGCACAAGGGCGATCTCTCAGATGGTGTGATGGGCCTGGTGGTGGTACTATTACTCAAGAAGTCGATCTCCGAATTTGCAGTCACAGTGAGCTTCTGGGGCCTGGCAGTGACAGCAAAGATGGTTTTTGGACTCCTGGGGAAGCAGCTGGTGGATGTGGCATCAGTGAAGTTTCTGAAAGGACTGGAGGGAGTTGAGGTTGGATTTGTTGAAGAGAAGCACCTGGTGGAGGTGCTGGTGAAGGGGATCAATGTGGGTGAGGTGGCAGTGCCAATGTCAAGGTGCTTGCAATAGGACCCAAGGGTGGTGCACTTGGTGGTCAAGGGGGTCCCTACAGTGTCAGTGGAGGAGACTAAGAGCAGGGTCAGTGAGGTGATGAAGGAGTATGGAGATATCGTAGATATTGGCTTTCAGATGTAGGAGGGGATGTCATTCAGGACAGGAGATGTGGAGGTGAGACTGAGGATGGCCGGAAGGGAGGCGACAGGGAAAGCAGGAGATTGGCCAAGGGCCATGAAGTGGGGCCTGGTCAAGTGCAAGGTATCAAGGGTGAGAGGGACTGAGGAAGAGGAAGAGGACCTATTGATGGCCCTGTGAGAGCTAGAAGGGGCTGTGGAGCAGAGGGCAAAGGTCTGGGAGGCCTTTGAGGATGTGACAGCAGTGGAGGAGATAAATGGCAGGAAGGTGTGAGTGGATAAGAAGGCATGGGAGAGGGAGCAGGGGAGGCAGGTGCAGAGAGACCTACTGGCAAGCCTTAAGGAGAAGTGGGGTACAGGGATGGTGCCCCTGCCGGAGTTCACTAGCAGTTCTGGGGGGCTTGAGGCATCACAGCATGCCCCTCGGCAGAAGAAGATTATCGGCAAGGATGAACCGGAGTTCTTCATTGACCTGGATGAGGAGGAGGGGGACCAGCCAGGAACAGGGGTGTCCTTACATGGTACCCTGGTGCATGAGATAGAAAGAGAGGATGTGGTAATGAAGGGGACACAGTGAGTGAGTTTTGGTGTCCCAGATGTCGTGCTTGGAGGGCTGGGTGTGGGGGTGGAGGGAACACACCCCAGTGGGGTTGAGGGTAAGGTTGCTGAAGATGATGGTGGGCATAAGGAACACAAGAGGCCCATGACCCCTGGTGTTGGGCATATTGGGGGAGCAGGATGGCTGCTGGCTACTCTCAATGATCTGGCGGCAGACCAGCTTGCAGAGGTAGACTTTAGGGTCCTGGGGGGGGCGGAGTGGCAGGGAATTCTGGCAGGAGAAGGGGTGGTGGACAAACTGCTGACAGAGGTGATGGCAATCTTGCTGGTAGAAGAGGGGTATGAGGTGGATGCAAAGAGGGAGGCTGAGTTGAGGGAGGAGGCTGGGCGAGTTGTGAAAGACTGTTGGGTATCTAAGGATGGAGCAGATCTGTGGAAGTCAGTCTGTGAGGACTACAGAGAAGAGGCTGAGGAGAAAGATGATGAGGATGCTCAAGGGGTTGTGGCTGTACTGGCGAGGAAGGAGATTGAGGAGGAAGAGGTGGAGGCAGAGCACCTCTTGGACTTATCTAGGATGGATATCAAGCTGGAAGTTTGAATGGGCTGGGAGAGCAGAAATATCTACAGACATTTTCCCTATGAACAGTACAACTAACACTTTATCTTTGAATGTCAATGGGCTGCGGGGTGCAAGGCGCCATCGGAATATGTTTGAATGGCTACATGGCTTAGAGGCAGATCTTTTTCTATTACAGGATGTGCAGTGTGAAGAGGAGGTGGACAGGTTGAATTAGACTAGAGAGTGGGGGGTAGTGGCTGAATGGCATGGAAGTGTTGTAATTTTGATATGGCACGGTAAAGGGGAATTGGTGGACATTGGAGGGTGGGGTGACCATATAGTCTGGGGTATGTGGAGGAGGCTGGGGTGGGGTCCAATAGTAGTTGGATCATGCTATTGTCCGGCAGTCCGGGGGGAAAAAGTGGACTGGTTGGAAGGGCTACTGGAGGAGGGGTCCCTAGTGGAGGCTGGGGTAGATATCCTGGGAGGGGACTTCAATATGGTGCGAGATAATGTGTTGGATAGGTCTGATGAAGGAGCTGGGGTGGTTGGCTGCAGTGGTGGGCTGGGCAGGTGGGAGGAGATTGAGAGACTAAGTGCGCTGAACAATGTGGCAAGGACTAAGTGCGGAATGGACAAGGTCTTTACACACTGGGCTGATGGGCTGGGAATGAGAATTGACTGGGTGCTCTCGGCTGACTGCTAGGGTGTCGACATCTGGTAGGAAATTGGGGTGGTCCGGTGCCCCTGGTCGGAACATTGGGGGTGCTAGGGCAGGGAAAGTTTGGGGGCAGTAGAGAAGGGCCTGGACATTGGTGGCTCAATTGTGCTTTACTGAGAGATGGAGACTTGTGGGAGAAATGGGAGGGAGAAGTGGTGACCAGCATGGCGAGATGGAAGGAGGAGGGGGCGATGGTGGGGCTCCGGTGGGTGAAGCTGAAGGAGGCAGTGAGGATGTACTGGAGTGAGGCAGGGAGACAGAGGGGAGGGCTTCAGCAGATGAAGGAGAAGTGGGCATCCCATCAGATGGAGCAACTCCTATGGGAGTGGTCAGAGCTGAAGAGGTGTAGGAGAGAGGAGGAGGAGGAGGACTGGTGGGAGGCATGAGTAAGGATGGAGATTGAGGAACTGAAAGGAGTCTGGAGGATGGAGGAGGAGAGCCAAGTGCAGGGCATGGTGGCAAGGCTCAGGTGGCAGGGGCTGGAGGAAGGAGAGAGGCCAACCAAGTATCTCTCCTGACTGCTTAGGGCAAGGAGAGTGAGGCAGAGGTGGGAGGGGATCATCGGAGAGAATGGTTGTCTGGTGACAGGGGACCAGGGGATCCTTGGGGAGCTTAAGGGTCGTTGGGAGAAGTTGTGGAGTGAGGAGGAGGGATGAGCAGATGGCGAGGCCATTGCTGAATGCTTAAAGAACTGGTGCCCCCCAGAGGTGGAGGGGCTTGGGGAACTGTCGAGACTGGTGAGAGAGGAAGAGATTCTGCAGGTTCTGGCAGCTACCAAGTCAGGGACTGCCCCTGGGGAGAATGGGCTGCCATGGGATTTCTGGAAGAAAATGGTAAAGGTGGAGGAGGTGCAACAGGAAATGAGGGATATGTGTGATGAGGTGATTGAGTCTGGGTCTTGGCTGGGCCATCAAAAGTTGGGGTTGGTGGCACTCCTCTTTAAGGATAAGGGGCAGAGAGAGGACTGGAAGAATTGGCGACCAATCATGCTCCTGGATATGGACAGAAAGTTGGTCATGAAGGTGCTGGTGGCTAGGCTGCAGGTGGTGGCCCAACAGATCTTGGGGGAGGAGCAATGAGGCTTTGTGGGGGGACAGTTGATTAGAGATAGCACAGCATGGGTATATGGAGTTATTGAGGGGGCATGAGCTGCAGGAGTGGATGGCAGGTTGGTTTTCTTGGACCAGAAGAAGGCTTATGATAGGGTGTGATGAGTTTGGCTGCAGAAGGTGCTGGAGAGAATTGGGATTCCTGAGCTGCTGGGAAATGCAATTGTCCGCCTTCTGGAGGAGAGTCAGGTGGTGATCATGGTGAATGGTCACAGGGGAGTGGCCTTCCCCCTTGGGCGGAGAGTCCCACAGGGAGACCCCCTGTCCCCCATTCTGTATGCTCTGTCCCTGGAGCCTTTGTTGGATAGAGTCAGGAGGAGAGTCAAAGGGCTGATGGTACTAGGAGTGAACTGGAAAGTGGGGGCCTTTGCTGATGATATGGTGGTGGGCCTGGGCACCATTGCAGATGTCGTGGAGCTTAAGGAGGCTGTAGGATGGCATGAGCAGTGTTCTGGGCAGAAGCTGAACTGGCATAAGTGTGAAACAATAGTCTTGGGGAATGGGCTGGTGGGAGGGGACATTATTGGAACAATTGTCCCTCCTGGGGAGGTGGTGCAGTACTTGGGGATTTTTCTCTCGGTGTATAGGTCAGTCCTTCCCAAGGCATGGTGGGAGGCCAGAGTGGGAATGTGGGGAGGGGTACTGGGGAGCTGGGGAGGGCAACACATCTCTCTGGCTGGCAGGATCAATATTCTGAATGTTTACTGGATGCCGAAGCTGTGGTATTTGGCATACCATCTGGACTTTCCTGCCTGGGTGGTCAAGAGGCTGCAGAAGCTGGCAAGAGAGTCGATTTGGGCTGGCCGCTGAAGTCAGATTAAGTGGGAAGTCCTGGCAACGCCAGTGGAGAGGGGGGGCCTGGGACTGGTGGACTTTCCGAAGTGTCTGCACTGCTTAAGGGCCTGGTGGTTGAAGAGAGCAGTGGTGCTGAAAGGGGGTGGATGGGTCCCCCTGATGCAGAAGGTGTGGGAGGTGAGGTTTGCCCCCTGGGGGTCTTCTGGGGACCTTAC
>RQIL01017165.1:0-10513 GCA_003951145.1 Jimgerdemannia lactiflua | reverse complement strand
AAAAAAAAAAAAAAAAAAAAAAAAAGAGATGTATGTTGAAATAAAAGAGTGAATACAGATTGGTGGTCATATGGCAGATCATCTGAAATGTCATCAAAATTGATATGGTCAAGTGTGGGTAATAAGGCTGATAGGATTTTGGGTTAATGGCTTGGATATTTAGTAGTTGATGGACAATGGCTCAATCAGAGGTCATTGTAACAAAGGGACAGATTGTAGGCAATGGTTACTTGGGTACATAGGTAGAATATGTGGGTTATTTATCAATGTGCATGACAGTTGGCCGATCAGTAGATAATTCTTAATAGTTCAAGGCACAGTAGGTAAAGAAAACAGAGGTCGACAGCTCACTCATCCATCTGACTTGTTAACTTTGAGTGAGTGGCGACTGTACTGGTAGGTGTCAGTCTAGTGTTCTTATGTGGTGAGTATTCTTGGGTTTCTTGACTGGGTCTTGGGTCTTGTTCTTGAATCTGGAATGTGTGGTCTGAATGGCAGTTCAAATGGGTGGTCAGTCCGAATGCATGGGATCTTAGTGGTCTTTGAAGTTTGCGGTAGTCCATGGCAGCAAATTCATAATAGCAGTTGATTTCCTTAAACTCAGCAGTAGTTTTCCTGGCAGCTTTCCTTGGTGGTAGCAATTTAACTGACTGACTTGAATATGGCAAGAGTAATTCTTTAACTCAAACTTCTGAGTGATTGTTACTCTAGTTATCTTGTTCTCAGAATTCTGGTTCTCTTTAAGACAGTGGTTTCTCTGTAAAACTTTCTTTTTACTTCAAACTAAAACTGACTGAGGTTTATTCACTCATTCTTTGGGGCTATTTTATATACATTGTGGTTGCTAGGTCACTCATGTTGAACATACAGTTGCTATCTAGTTGCTAACTATAGTGTGGCTATTTTATGTGGTTAAGCTATTGGCTTGTAGGCTTCAACAAATAATTACTACTGGATAAGGATACAGATGTAATACTGAACAAGGATGCACCATTGGCTCGCATGATGTGATGGATATTTATACTGAATACAGATGTGCCATTGGCTTGTACGATGCGATGGATGTTTACACTGAATACAGATGCACCATTGGCTCACATGATGTAATGGATGTTTATACTGAATATAGATACACCATTGGCTCATACAATGCGATAGATGTTTACACTGCTGACATGGGGTTAGGGTTGTTGACGAATTTGGTATAAGGATGTTTGTCAGCTTTAAATAGTATAGTAACCCTCATTGGTGGCAAACAAGTCATCTTGCTGGGGTGTGACTTTGTCATTCCATTCTTCAAAAGGGGGAAGCACTGGCCAAGAGGTGAGGGGGTAGAATAGTGGCCAATCATCTTCAATGACATTCTCCAATCCTTGGATAGCCTGAATGTAGACAGGGGACTGATAAACTCTCTGTTGCTCTTCTTTTTCTTTTGAGGATTCATTGGTTTCAGTATCAGAGGGGACTGCTTCAGGAGTGGGGTATTGGAGTTCTTGAACCTCCTCTTCAAAGACGAGGACTTTTTGAGCTTCCTCTTGATTTGGCTCTCAAATGATATAGTGTAGATTAAGGCTGATGAGAAGGTTGGTCTTTTGGATGGCTCTGGTGGGTGCTTCAACAGTGATGGGCAGTCCTTCAAATATCTCCATGAGGCTCATGAGGTGACCTTGATGGTTATCTCGGAGGGGGGTAGTATGGAAATCTGGCAAAGTGGGTTCAGTTTGTTGGCTTCTTACAGTGATGTGGTTACTTCTGATTTAGTTGGCTACTTCAGCTTCTACCCAGTTGGCTTCTTTAACTGTCAGGCAGGTGAGGCTTCCAATAGTTACTCCTTGCAAATGTGCTATAGCCCAGGGAACATGGTGGAATATCTGGTGGACATAGAGGGCTCTCTTGACCAGCTAGCTGGTGGTTAACAATTCAGTAACAAGGTCTTCCTGGTCATCTTCTTGGGTTTTATTGTGAAGGCAGTGTCCGATTTCATAGTCATGCCAGAGGGTCATTCATTCAGTGATATCTTTGAGCTGTTGGGCCATTATGTACCAGTAGTTGATAAAGTGCCCAAGATCCTCAGTATAGAAGTTCAGATGTTCAGAGGTATCAGAGTGCCAAATAGTCTTCTTGATAGCTTTGAAGACCAGGGTCTTTAGGCTAGACAAAGGAGTAGAGCAGTGGGAGGTCTAATTGGAGCAGCAAGTAGGAGACATTGTGGGGAGTTCTTCATTCTTTGGTGCTGATTCCAAGGCTGTGGCTGGGTCTCCTTTAAGTAACATATTCTTTCATTTTGGCTCAGATTATCCTTGCTCCTTTTGGGGTGGTCACTTGACACATTAGGTTGTTCACTTGATTGTCATGCTATATGTTATCTGATCTTAGCAGTCACTTGTACTCCACATTGTCGATTGTATACATTATAGTATTTATTCAGTATTTGCTAACTATCTGTATACAAGCCAATCATTTCTTGACACATACCTACATGACAACTAATATATTGACCCCAACCAATACCAAAAGAACTAAGAAGGCCCCTAGGAACACCCGAAATAGTACTTAGTAAGATACAAGCCAATCTTCGAAACTCAACTACCCATCTAACAAGTCACACTAGGATAGCAAGTAGGTTGAATTGGCCTGAGTGCTGTATGAACTTGAGTTAGATGACAATCTAGAGTTTGGGAGGGCAACATTATCATTGTTTGCTTCTATCCCATGCCTTACCCTCCCAATATGGGGTGTACCAATCACAGGGGTCCTATTGAGCATCGGAATATCACACATGCGCATGGAGCAAATGTTGTCATGGACATGGCCTCATTCTGCAACATGAATATTTCCAAACTACCTCAGATGCAATCAAATTGCAGCAGTTCAATCTTTCTTTCATACTTTTCCCCATCATGGTATAAAATATAAATACATCTTATACTTTATGAAGTAATGCTCAGACAACCATGCAGAAGTAGATATTGAATGAGCTATATTTCAATAATAATAATAATAACGTCATGAGAAGTAACATCAGTTGTATTTCTTGGTAAATGTGATTAAGCATGATTGGGGATTTTGAGCAAGTAATTACCAGATGCTTGTATAATACATGATTGGTGCCACACACTATCCATCATTGAGCTGCTTAATTATGATAGATATATATTTGGTGTGTGATTTGTATCTCTAATTGCTTCAAGCAGGGCTCAATGTGCCACTTGTGAAGTACACTCTGTATCTCCCAGTCAGCTCTGAGAAAGGTTATGTAACCAGATTGTTCAATAAGTCATCAAAGTCGATAGTGGGAAATCATATGTTGGAGGTCATTCGTCTTGATCGTTTGTAATAATGTTGCGAATTCTTGAGGTTCTTGGCGGTTACTTATATCCTTTGGCTGGGTATTTCTTGGCAGGTGTTCCTGGTCTTGTATCTTTAATATCTGGGTCTTGTATCTTGAATGCACAGTCCATGTTCGATTTCCATGTAGCGGCAAGAGAAATTCTTCACTCTTGGGTGTTTTCCCAAAGTTCTTACACTTGACTGCTTTGTCTTTCAGAACTTAAGTTGGCTTTATCTTACACTAGACCTCAACTAGATCTTCTTGACTAGTATTCTGTCATTCAGATGTAGACCAGTTTATTCACTCTTTGTTTCTGGGTACTTTATATATATTTCTGCTATGCCTTAGTAGTAAGGTCTGGTTATACTATTGGTTTGTCAGTGGCAACATGCCAGTGGTAAAGGCAAGTACTAATGAGGGAAGTTATTCTATGTTTGGTTAAACTATAACAGAGCTCTGTGCCAGAGGTGCAGGCTAACTAAATTGGGTAAGGCTGAAATATCTTATTCTACACTACTGGTAAAGAATGTAAGCTAGTCAGATATAGTGTGGGAATATTTACCAGTGGCAAAAGAATGTGGATCCTTGCCTTAAAAGGTATAGTATCCTTTGTCAGTAGTAACTGAATTATTTTACTAGTATGTGACTTTATTGTTTTATTTCTCAAAGAAAGGAAGTATTAGCTAAGAGATGAGAGGGTAGAATTGTGGCCAATCATCTTTGATGACATTCTCCAATCTTATATAGCTTAAAGATAGACAGAGGACTAATAAATCTTTTGTTATTTCTCTTCTTCTAAGAATTCATCAGTTTCAGTATTGGTATTTTCTGGGATAGTAGTAGTTTTAATAATAGAGTCTTGAGATTCTTCATCTTCTTAGACTGGGACTTCTTGGTTTGGTTTTCACACAATGTAGTATAATATATAACTAACAGTATAGTGGGTAATTGGGATAGCCCCTGTAGATATCTTGATAATAATGGGCAGTCCATCAAAGATTTCCATAAGACTCATTAAGTGACCTTGATGGTTGTCTTAGAGTGGCATGGAATGGAAATCTGGTAATTTGAGTCCAGTTTCTTGACTCTCTACAGTAATATGATTGCTTCTGATATAGTTAGTGACTTTAGATTCTATCTAATTAATATCTTCAATAGTAAGGCAAATGATATTCCTAATAGTGACTCTTTATAGAAATACTATTCCAGAGTATATATATAGTAGAAGATTTGATAAATACAAAAAGCTCTCTTGATTAACTGATTGTTGATTAACAATACAATTCATTAATAAGGTCTTCCTAGTTTTTTGGGGGGTTTTATTGTAAAGATAGTAGCCAATTTCATAATCAAGCCAGAGAATCATTTAATCAGTAGTATTTTTAAGCTACTGAGTCATTGTATAGCAGTAGTTAATAAAGTATCTTAGGTTCTCAGAATAGAAGTTCAGGTGTTCAGTAATATAGAATGCCAGATAACTATCTTAATAGTTTTGAAAACAAGAATCTTTAGGCTTAGCGAGTGGACTGCAGTGAGTAAGAGCCATTATACTTTGATAATTATGCTTTAATACTAATTCCTGAAGTAGAGCCTAGGTCTTTTAAATAATATAGTCTATATTTTAGCTCAGATTATCATTGCTTCTTTTGGATTAGTCACTTGTTCTTATGATAGAAGTTACTTGACAAATTAGATGGATCATCAGGTAGTATCATTTGGTTATTATACTATACTATTAATATCATTTGATTGTAGAGATCATGAGGTCTGTTGTCATTACTCTACATTCTAGTATTATTGATTATATACATTACATCTACTCTCTGTAAAATTAGAGCTATTCTCAGTGGTAATAGTTATACAGTTTTAGCATATCTTAACTCTAGGGATATGTAAGTAGATTGCTGATGCATTTGTAAGAACTGGCCATCCTTGTCTAGGGTGAGGGCTTTCATAGTTGTGACTGGGAGTTCAAATCTCCTTAAATGGTTTTTTCTATAATTTGGAATAATTTCTAGTAGTGATATCTAATATGCTGATGGGCTTGAGTTGGGATCTGATTTATCAGCTCTCTTCAGTGCCACTAGAGATATCACCTGTCTTTAATAGAGCAGGCATAGATAAAGTGACCAGAGTTGTTCAAATATATTTTACTTCTATAGAGTAATAGGTACTTATATATATAGTTATAGTATATCTTAGTCTTAAGTATCACTCTATTCAGGGTCTTAAGTTAGTATATATAATTCATAAATACTTGATATATAAGATAAGATTCAGTTTAAGTCTGGGACTCTAATTTTCTTCTATAATAGTATAGTATACTAAGACTTATTGTCCAATGAGTAGAAGTTCTAAGTTAGCTTTATAGTTATAGTACTTCTTTTGTTATTTTTGTGTCTTGATAATGAATTCTTATACTTATTAATATACTTTATATAACTGGGTGATCTCTTTAGTAACTTGTTTCATCAAATCCAGCTATATCAGTTTAGCAGAGTCTTGTACTTATTGGCTATACACTAGATAGAAAGGAGTCTAATGGATAGCAGTCATCTTTGAAGTGCAGATACTGAATAAGATTACTAGCAGATAGATGTCCCAGTTTAGTTGATCTTTAGTTCTGCTAAGATGTTACTTAATGGTCCATTTGCTTGTAGATAGTAGGCTATTATTAGCTATAGCTTGATCTTGAAGTTACTTACAAAGGTCTTTATGGTCTTATTGACAAATTTATAGCCTTGATTGTGATGATTTCTTTAGGGACACCATGATAGCCGAAATTTCATTATATAAGATCCTAATGATTGTCTGAGAATCAATAGTTCCAAGTAAGAACTTTAGGCCATTTTGTCAGATAGTCTTCAATGGTAATGATATGGTATCTTCCTTGGCTAGTTACTAATAGGGGTTTTATAATATTAATTCCTAATTGTTAAAAGGCTCTAACTGGTGCTGAGATTGGCATTAATAGTGCTTTATTGATTAGCTTTTATTGGTATTATTGGTAAGTATCACATTGTTGAATATATGTTAAAATTTATTTCCTTATCTTCAGCCACCAGTATTACTTCTTGATTCTTACAATAGTGACTCCAATTCCTTACTATACATTCTGGTTATAGTTAGTTATCAGTATCTTTAATACTTCTTCTTCTCTTGGAACTCAGATATATTGATCTCCTTCTACTCTCCAAAGTTTGCCATTATCTTCTTGAAATTTCTTGAGATTCTATTGAGATAAACAGCTTATAAGCTGGCTGAATTCCTTTACATATTTGAGTGAGCAAGAAGCAGTCTTCTCTTATAGAGGCTTCTTCTCTTCTTATTGGGTTTATGGAATTCTTAATAGAGAATTAATATTGAAATTCTTTGTACCTTTCTTATAGATAATAGTGAACTGATATTTCTGTAGAGATATGATCTATTTAGTAAATATTCCTGAGGGCTCTAATTTGTTGAAAAACTATTATAGAGCTTGATGATCTGTAATGAGGGCAAATGTCTTTCCTAAAAGATAGTATCAGAAGTAGTCTACTGCCCATACTACTGCTAGGCATTCCAACTTAGTGACTCAGTAGTTTGTTTATATCTCATTTGTAGTCTTGCTAGTATATTCATTAAGATGCTCTCTCATCTGATCATCTTACTAGAATAGAATTGAGAATTGATCCAAGTCTAAGAGCTGAGGCATTAGTATCTAAGATAAATAGCTTATTGAAATTTGATTACACCAAAACAGAGGCTTCAGTAAGGGCCTTCTTGAGTAAGTCAAATGACTTTTATTGATTATCTTTCCAGTAGAATAGTTGGTTCTTTATGAAAATATCTCATAGTGGTGCCACCTTGTCTGAAAACCTTGAGATAAATCACCAGTAGTAGGATGCCAATATATAAAAGAATAGGGCTTCCTTTTCTGAGATTAGAGTTTGATAGTTCTTGACTTTCTCCACCTTATGTAAGTCAGCATATATTCTTTAAGCTGAGACAATATATATATTCCAGATATTTGACTTAGTATTTTCCAAAGAAGTACATTTTGATATTGAGTCTGAGTTCTGAGCTTTAGATGGTATCAAATACTTTGTGGAGGTCTTGCAAATATTGCTTGAATATTTCAGAGTAGATGATTATATTATCTATATATACTAATATATTTCTTCTGATGAGGTCTGGATAGACATAGTTTATCATTCATTGGAATGAGGCTGATATATTGCAGAGTCCAAATGGTATTCATAGATATTCATACTACTCTTATCTAGTAATGAAGGCTGTCTTACAGATATCTTCTTTAGCAATAAGAATTATTTGAAATCCTTAAAACTGATCATTGGTTGTCATGAACTTGGCTTTTTCAAGAGCATTGAGAAAGTCATTAATCTTAGTAGTATATATATAGATATCTTCTATAGCAGGGGAGAAGGAGGAGGACTGGCAGTTGGTGAGGGTGAGGTTGGAGATTGAGGCACTAAAAGGAGTGTGGAGGATGAAGAAGGAGTATTGAATTCAGAGAATGGTGGCAAGGCTTGGGTAGCAGGGGCTGGAAGAAGGGGAGAGGCCTACCAAGTACCTTTCTAGACTATTGAGAGCAAGGAAGGTGAGGCAGTAGTAAGAGGAGATCATTGGAGAGGATGGCCTCTTGATAATAGAGATCCAGGGGATCCTAGGGGAGCTGAAGGATTGGTGGGGGAAGCTGTGGAGTGAGGAAGAGGAAGGCAAGGACAGTGAGACCATTGTGGAGTATTTGGAGGATTGGTGCTCTCCAGAGATAGAAGGGCTGGAGGAACTGATGAGACCAGTGAGGAAGGAGGAGATCCTATATATCCTGGCAGCTATAAAGTCAAGGATAGCCCCTGGGGAGGATGGACTACCCTGGGACTTCTGGAAGAAGATGGTAAGAGTAGAGGGTGTGCTCTATGAGATGAGAGATATGTCTGATGAAGTTGTCAAGTCTGGAACCTGGCTGAGTGGTCAGAGGATGGGGTTGGCGGTACTACTTTATAAGAACAAGAGGCAAAGGAAGGACTGGAAAAATTGGAGACTAATTATGCTCCTGGATATGGACAGAAAGCTGGTCATGAAGGTGCTGGTAGTAAGACTATATGTAGTGATACAACAGGTTCTGGGAGAGAAGCAGAGAGGATTTATTAGTAGACAGTTGATCAGAGATGGTACTTCCTGGGTACATGGTGTTATAGAAGAAGCTAGGGCTACTGGAGTAGATGGCTGGCTGGTTTTTCTAAACCAGGAGAAGGCCTATGACAGGGTATGGCAAGTTGGGTTGGGGAGGGTACTGGAGAGGATTGGAATTCCTGGAGGATTAGGAAGCTCTATCATTCACCTTCTGGAGGGGAGTCAGGCAGCAATTATAGTGAATGAGTACAGGGAAGTTACCTTTCCACTTGAGCAAGAAGTGCCCCAGGGGGATCCCCTCTCACCTATCTTGTATATGCTATCATTGGAGCCACTATTGAATAGAATTCAGTAAAGAATCAAGGGGCTAACTGTGCTGGAGATGAGTTGGAAAGTGGGAGCCTTTGCAGATAATATGGTAGTGGGTCTGGGCACTACTGAGGTTATAGAGGAGATCAAGCAGACCATAGGCTGGTATGAATATTACTCTGAGTAGAAGCTAAACTGGCATAAGTGTGAAATGATGGTCCTGGAGAATGAGTTGGTTAGAGGGGATATTATTGGTACTATCATTCTCTCTGGGGAGGCAGTGTAGTATTTGGGGATCTTCCTCTCAGTATATAGCTCAGTGCAACCTAAAGCCTGGTGAGAGGCCAAGGTGGGGGCATGAAGTGATGTGCTGAGGAGCTGAAAAGGGAGACATATCTCTTTGGCTGATAGGGTGACTATTCTGAACATTAAAGGATACCAAAGCTGTGGTACCTGGCATATCATTTGGACTTTCCAGCATAGGTGGTCAAAAGACTATTAAAGCTGGTAAGAGAGTGGATTTGGGCAGGCTGCAGAAGTCAGATTAAGTGAGAGGTATTGGCAATAATAGTGGAGAGGGGCAGCCTGGGGCTGATTGATTTCTCTAAATGGCTGCACTGTCTTTATGCCTGGTGATTGAAGAGGGCAGCAGTGCTGAAAGGAGGCAGCTGGGTCCCACTGATGCAGAAGGTGTGGGAGGCAAGATATGCCCCCCAGGGGTTATCTGGAGACTTACTGATGATAGTGGAGGGGGGGGGGGAAGTTGGAGGCTCAGATATAAGGGGTTCTGATGGGGGGTGGCTGAGGGGGTGCATAGAATTGGCATTAGATGAGAGGGCTATGTTGAGGCCAGGTGGCAGGATGTGGGGATGTGGCAGTAGTATAAGCTGCTACTATGGGGGGGTGCCAGTAATGGACTTTGATCTGGGGCTGGAGTAGATAGCTAGGGTGGGCTGGGGCAGAACCTATGGCTGGAGGGATGGCAGTATATGCTGATTGGAGAAGAGTGGGACTGAAGAGAACTGTGGACCTGGGGAATGAAAATAAAGAAGTGGATGCCCCCCAAATTCTGGGTGATTTGGTAGAGAGTATTATGATGGAATGTTATACTGAATTTCAGATCAGAGCATCTGATGCCAGGAGAGGCCTTTGAGTGTGAGAAATGCTTGGAAGTATGGCAGAAGGGGGGGGGGGTGCAGACCCCAGAATATTAGCTTGGGGAGTGTGAGGTTCTGGACAGCTTCTGGAAGGGGGTAGGAAGGCAACTGGGTGGAGCTTACAGGGGTTGGGGGACTGGTTGCTGGAAGGTACTGAAGAGGTGTATGATGGGAGGGATTGGTGATGAGTGGCTCACACTGGAGTGGGCATTGGCAGTCTGGGTGGGGCTTGCAGGGTACTGGCAGGCAGTTTTTGAGGAGAGCAGATTGATGATAAGAGAGGAAAAAGAGATAAGATGAGAGAGACTATTGGTGGATATTCTCTCAGATTGGCAGAAAGGGTGGGACCGACAAGGGGGATGTCATAGGAAGTTGGTGGCAACCATCTGTGATAAGAGTGGGGGGAGAATATGAGTTGTTGAAGGAGAGGTTATATTCATGAGAGTTGGGGTAGGAGGATGGGTGAGTGTGGATATAGGATAGGGTAGGGGTTGGGAGAGGCTACCAGTGTGGTATGAGGACACTATCAATGTTATAGATAGTTAATAAATGGGGCTGCAGCCTATAGAGAGAAAAAAAA
>RQIL01017154.1:0-10515 GCA_003951145.1 Jimgerdemannia lactiflua | reverse complement strand
GACACTATGCCTCTGAATGCAACAACCAAGGCAGCTCAAGGAATTCTGAGCCACCAAACCAAAAGGATACCCACAACAAAAGGACAGAAGCTCACCCAGTTGAAGACTATGAGCAGAGTGACAGTGAGGAATACAGTGACCTGGACTTGTATCCAACCAAGGCTGAATACGGAGAAACAGTCTACCCAGTAGAAAAAAGAAAGAGAGCAGTAGGCCGCCCCCAAGCAGTTGAGAAGCCACCAAAAAGAACCAGCAGAAGAATCATTCGAAATGAAGATGAAGAAGAACAGGTTGATACACCTCCCTGCTCTCCTTCACCCTTCATTCCTGGAGCTACTATCAATGAAGAAGACCCCCTACCAGAATCAGCTGATGAAGAGATGGGAGAAGAACCAGAATCTGAAACCAAGACTCCAAAATCCAAGAAGAAATACATTCCAAAGACCATGCCCCAGGACATCTACAATGAAGCCTGGAAGAAGATCCAAGAAGCCAAGATGGAAGTTCCACTCTTGCAGTTCCTTCAACTGATACCTGCTGGAGTAAGAAACAAGTTACTGTAAACTACCAGATCTTATACAGGAAGAGTCCCCATCCCTCAAGAAGAACCGGCAACCCCAGCAGTGCAAGCTGCAGAAAGACATGTCAGTACCTATCTGTTTGGAGAAATCGGAGGCCAGAAGGCGAAAATCCTCATTGATACAGGAGCAGCAGTATGTGTCATTGCTAAGAAATTCCTGGACAGCATTCAATGGCCCATTGATGGACCCTCTAGCCTCAGCATCATAGTAGCAGATGGAGCCTGAACTCAACCCCTGAGAGAAGTCTGAAACATCACCATCACTCTTGGACACATTCAGTTTGCCATCCCCAAAGTAGTTGTGACTGAAGCTGTTACCTATGACATGATCCTTGGCACCAATTGGATGAAGGAGATGAATGCAGATGTCAACATTGGTCAACAAGTACTCAAATTTGACTACAGAGGAAAGAAGTACCAAGTCAAAGTCACCAGCTTTGAGCCATCAAAGAAAAAGAAGAAGGTGACTATTCAAGAAGAATATGCCAGCAGTGAGGAATCCACCACTGAAGAAGAAGAAGAAGAGGATTCCGAAAATGACAATGACTCCAGACTGAGGCCCAGAATCAACATGGTAGAAGATAGACCAGAAGATAATGTGTGGATACAAGATACTATCCCCATCACAATCAGAGCCATTGCTGGAGAAGCCAGAGGATGCATCAAATGCCTCCAAAGACAGAAATGTGAGGAACACTCATCCAGACATGTGGGAATTCGAAAAAGCCCTGGAACTACATGCCCTGAATGCAGGAAAAGAAAGAAGAGATGCCTCCATAATATTCAGCTGAAAAGCCATACACAAGTAATGCCCCACCCCGAAATTGAATCAGCTGAAATTCAAGCAATTTGGAACCAGCCTCCAGAAGAAGAAGATGACAGTATTTCTGAAAATGAAGAGCTCCCCACAGCTGTTTCATGGGATGATCTGAATTGGGCACCACAAGAAGGAGAAGAAGACAGCACCCCCTGGAGTGAAGAAGAAGCTGGACCCAGCTCACAACCAGTCATTCCAAGGCCTGAAACCCATCAAGAGAGAGCCTTCTGAATGGGCAGATGCCCTCATCAAGTCATCTTCCACTCACCAAGAGATTATTGCTATCAGTGCCACATATTGGACCAGCAAGCCAGACAGCCTCTTGGACCAGAATCCCCAAAAATCATTGCAGAGGGAACCTCATTTCAAGAATCCACCACCTCACTTGTGAAAAGAAGACATGGAGTCAGATTTTACACCCAAAAAGAAGTGAAACCCCTCTCTACCCTCCCTCCAAAGTATGATGTGAATGTATGCAGATTTTTGAAGCTAGGAGAAATCGAAGAAAGAAAGAAGCACTTCCAAGCCATGGAATATTGCCATCATGGAAAGCACCCAAGATGCTGGCCTTGTCAATATGAAAAGATCCATCTCAGCAAAGATGTAATTGTACACACACTCAAAAGAGAAGATGACTGAGCCCAGATTCAAAAGGAGAAAAAGAAGAAGCCTACAAGGAAGGTCCTCAAGATATATAACCTAGGAGAAGATATCCTGGCTCTCATTCACCATGCAACCCGCCAAGGATGGATGGATGATGCTATCAATTTCATGAAAGCCCTGGACCCCACTGGAAAAAGAGGAATCAATTATCTTCGAGACTCCTCTACTGGAGCAAGATGGCCACATCTAGATATCAGAGGTTGGAAATCTAATTCCACAGGAGCCTCAGCCCATGGACAGCCTATACTTGGCAAGAACATTGCACAGTTTACCCTGCTTCATCCCAATGCAATTCTACCGAAAAAGGCACACCAAGAAGATGTTGGCTATGATCTCAGCAGTCTTTATGACACCACTATGGGCCCCGAAAGTACAAAGCTCATCAGAACTGATATTGCCATGCAACCACCAAAAGGAACTTACATCCAGTTGACCTCAAGGTCTGGTCTAGCCCTTGAAGGACTCTCTATTGAAGGAGGAACTATTGATCCAGGATATACAGGTGAAATCAAGGTCATCTTAAGAAATAGAAGTAGTGAATGGATTCGAATCAACAAAGGAGACAAAATTACATAGACAGTCTTCCTTGAATACAAGACTTCTCAGCTACAAGAAGTGCCCAAGCTCACTCAAGGAACCAGACAAACCAAAGGATTTGGAAGCTCAGACAAGAAGGAAGTACATCTCCTTCAGATCAGCCGATTCAAAGCAAATGCCCCTCAGCAAGTTTTCCACCAACCAGTGAAGCTTTACAAGAACCTCATCCTTGAGCCAGGAGAGCAGACCACTATTGAAATCTTTGCACCACTAGACCCCAGGAATCTTTTCTTCGAACCCAATAAAGAAATCCGAAATCTGTACATAGAAGGATACACCTTTCCTGACAAGATGAATCCAGTACACTCCCAAGCAACCAACACAAGCTGGGTTAACATCATCTTGCCAAAAGGAACCATCATTGGACACCTTGTGCCTTACCTCAACCAGACACACAGAGAAGTTTATGAATTAAACTTACAGAGAAATGGCAAAAGGTCACAGAAGAAAGGAAAGGCCCCTCTGCGACCCAGGAGAAAGTAAAGCCTTCCATGAACATTAGAGAAGAATTGATACCTCAGCAACAAAAACAATTGACTGAACTCCATAAATATCAGGACATCTTCACCACAGACTATGGCAACCTGCCATATAACCCATCATACCACCACAGTATAAATACAGGAAATGCAACACCCATCCAACAGAAACTATACAGGATACCCCACCACTTGAAGACATTCAAAAAGAACACATACAGGAACTCTTAGACAATGGAGCCATCCGACCCTCTACCAGCCCTTGGGCCAGCCCTATACTTATAGTACCAAAGAAAGGAAGATGGAGACTAGTTGTAGACTTCAGAAAACTCAACACAGTAACTGAGAAAGATGCATACCCCTTGCCCTGAATTGATGATCTTCTGGACTAGCTACAAAATGCAAGATACTTCAGCAGCATGGATCTATTTGCAGGATTCCATGAGATACCAATGGACCCCAAAGACATTCAAAAGACAGCTTTCCTTGCTCTAGGAAAATTGTTTGAGTACCTCTGAATGCCCTTTGGACTCTGCAATGCACCCCCAACCTTCCAGCGAATGATGAACTCAGTATATGCCCCTCTCATCCACTACTGTCTGATTGCTCATATGGATGATTCCAACATCTACTCAGCAAATTTCAAAGACCATCTGTGAGATCTTGAAGAGTTTTTTAAACTCACCCAACAAAACCACCTGAGACTTAACTCAAAAAAGTGCTACTTTGGCAAACAGAAACTTGAATTCCTTGAATTCATAGTCTCTAAGGATGGAACATATGCAGACCCCAAAAAGATCAAAAAAGTCAACAACTTCCCTGTTCCAAAGACCCCAAAAGAAGCCCTATCCTTCCTGATGCTTGTATCTTACTATAGAAGATTTATTAAGGGATTTGCTGAAATCACTGCCCCAATCCGAACCTTGCTGAAGAAAGGAGTACCATTCCAATGGAAAGAACCACAAGAAGAAGCTTTCTGAAAACTACAATACTGCCTGACCTCAGCGCCTATCCTAGTCTGACCAGATCTGCAGAAACCTTATATTCTGTACACTGATGTATCCAAGAATGGCCTTGGAGCAATCCTTGCACAAGAAGGACCTGACAAACAGCACCATGTGATAGCTTATACAAGCAGAGCCACCAACAAGCAGCAGACCAACTATGGGAGCACCAAATTGGAATGCCTTGCAGTCATATGGGTGGTCACTCTATTCAAACATTACCTCATTGGAAGAAAGTTCACCCTGATCACAGACCATGCAGCTCTCAAATGGTTACTGTACTGAAAAGACCCCACTGGAATCCTTGCCCGATGGATCCTTATCCTCCAAGATTATGAAATCAACATCATCTACAAAGCGAGAAGAACACACAACAATGTTGATTTCTTTCCCACATAACCCAATGAATCAAAGAAAGGGTGTACCTGGAACTGCACCCTCAAAGAAGTTCCCAAGATCATTAAGGAGCAAGAAGACCTCATCTGACAAGACATCAGAAAGCCCACCAAGGACAGACAAATATAGAAGACAAGATTTCGAAAAGGTTATCAACATTGGCCCCACCTCAGAACACAAGTCCGAGATATTATCCAGAAGTGTGACACCTGCCAGAAGTATCAAGGAAAGAAGAACTATCAAGCCCCTCTGCAACCGATTCCCCCACCCACTCACATCTTCCAAAGATGGAGAGTAGACGTAATTGGACTCCTGCCAGTAATACCAAAATGAAACAGATACATTCTAGTATTTGTTGAACATCTGACCAAATGGCCTGAAGCATACCCCATGGAGATTGCAGATGCCCTGACCATTGTTGGACACCTGCATGACCTCACCCACCAATATGGACCCCCTGAAGAACTTATCTCTGATCGAGGAACTAAATTTTTGTATAACATAATCTCGAGTTATACATGAATTCATGGGATCCACCTGAAGAGGACTACCTCTTATTATCCACAAACCAATGGAATGACCGAAAGAATGAACCAGACCATTAAGAAAGGACTTGCCAAGGTCAATCCTATCTATTGGGATCTCTGCTTACCTGAAATCCTGTGGGAAATCCGAAACACCCCTGCTGCCTCCACCAAACAAAGGCCCTTCAAAACAATGTTTGCCAAGAAGACCAGAACTGCTGACCATGAGAACCTTAGAAAACTTCTTGAAAAAGGAGATCAGCTGCAAAAAGATGCCTGAAATCAGATTATCAAGGCCCAGGAAAGACAAAAGAAGTACTATGACCAGAAGCAGAAGGATTAGAAGATCAAGATTGGAGATCAAGTCCTAGTTTGAAGAAGCATGATTGAAACAAACTTTGCTGCCAAACTAGAACCGAAATGGGAAGGACCATACCTTGTACACAACATCAGAGGAACCAGCATCTATATAAGAAGCATGGATGGACGTATCTTGAGAACTCCAGTTCACATCAACTGACTCAAGATATACCTACACAAACCGTGACTCAGAGGATAGATCAGTGCCTCCAGACCCTCATCCTCAGTTCTTTCCAAGCCCTGCCAATTCCTCTGTCCCAGTTTCACCAACTTGAAGGAACTCTAATACATTTGATCTAGAAGCATCAAGAGAATCTCACCATTGCCCAGAGATTGCTTCAGATCCACCATCTGCAGGCCTTCTACAATATCAGACAATTGTTGACAGACCAACCTTATATCAAGAGTCCAGCCGAAATCACTCTCAGAGAAACAAGAACTGCCAAATAAATCTATACCCTATATAAACAAAATGTCGGAGCCCTGGTGCAGTCCCATCTCAGCCTCAATGATATTCACCAGATAAATGAAACCACCTTTCAGAGTATTCTTCAACAACTTGACATCCTATTTCCCAAAGAACAAGAAGAAGAACCAGAACTTGAATGAAGTGACCCAGATACAGAAGAAGATGATGGTATGGGCATAGATGCTGAAGATACTTATGCCTACTGGAATGATGACTAAAGGATAGTCTGGGACAGACCACCCTTTTGTGGGAGCTAATGTGATAGACCACAAAAACGTACCATCTGAATTATTGCCAGATGATAAGCCAGATGACATGAGCAGCTAGCCAGATGATATGAACAGATGACGCAAACAAACCAGATGATATGAATACTTAGCATAGTAACCAGCACAGCAACCATTGCTGCGGAAAATTGTATAAATAACCAGATAGCTAAAATAAAGAAAATCCCTAACAGTGGCTGTCACCCTGACAGTGGCTGTCATCCCAAATACACCATAAATAGCAAACCTATAATTAGCCAGATAGCAACCAAGGTAGCAACCATAATATATAAAATACCCCAGAGACAAGAGTGAATAAACCTCAGTTCCAAAAGTTCAAAAAGCAAAAGTCAATTGTCTGGTACACTTAGGAGGAGAAACCTGCCAATGAGCCACTGCTAAGAAATTGTGAGCATTGTTCATTTCCACTCTGGTCCACTTTCTGATAGAAAGAAGTCTTTGGTTCACTTGCCAGATAAGCCTGAAGAAGTCTGCCATTTTCAAGTAAACCACCAGTCAAAGTCTACCGCTCAAAAAGCCAGTCTATCTAATGTAACTTCACAGTGAATTTTCGTGCAAATGAAGCCAGTCTTTGATGTAACTTTGCCAGCCACCTCCTGTTTCAAGAGTAGTCTGCCGAACTGCTGATCCACCTCATTTAGTCTGCATCATTCAAGACCATTCAAGAAGCCCGCCAATCCACCACATTCTGCTGATCCACATCGTTCGTCCACATCATTCTAGTCCGCTGCTTAAGGAATAAGCCGCCATTTGTCAGCTGATCCGCCATGTACTGCTGATCCGCCTCATTCTGCCTGCATTATCCAAGAAATCCACTGTCAAAGGAAAAAGCTGCATCAACTGTCCACATTGACCATCCGCATTGTCCACTTAACCGCATCATTCAAGTAACCCACATCGACCGCTTAACCAGATCATTCAAGAAGACCACATCCAGAACTTGTACACATGAGGAAACCCAATCGCCATAATGCCAGCAACCTGTATCCAGAACCTGCACTCTTAAGGAAATCTGTTAGAAAAGGAATCTGATCACCGATTCCCAGAAAGCCCACTTTTAAGGAAATCCGCTGAGATTGCCATGTGACACGAAATTACCCACCATTACGCGCTACCCAAGAACACTACCAAATTAGGAAATCACACACAGAAAGTCTCCAGCTGTTGAATATTATACCATTAGACACTAACATAAGGAACCTATATATATTATCTGAACATTTTGTTGCTTTTTGACAAAGTAACTGGGGGCTTAAGCCAATCTATACAGCTGCCCAACCTTGTAATTTGCCTCTATTGAGCTGGGCATGTTACAATATATATAAATACTGTAATGTAGCAGATGCTAAACTTAACAAGTACTTTGGATTTCTTTATCTTGAATTCTTGTCTTCTTGACTCCTAGAGTCAGTAGTTCCTTAAGACCAAATGTGTTAAAGATGTAATCTCAAAGGTCTCTTTATTGGTATACTTGTTCTTTTCTAATACTTTCAATCTAAGGTTTATTCACTTGAAGATACTGGGTTATTTATATAGTTTTGCTAGCTATAAGGTAGCTAAGTTATGACTATATTTTCTATAAATCAGTTTTTATAAATATAAATCCTCTATATCTGCTAAGATTTCTATAATTATAAAAGATTTACATCTATAGAATCTTTACAGTTACTAAAGTTTCTATAGTTGTAGAATTGACAACTATACTATATCAGGAATTGGATTTGGGTGCCACAATCAAATGTCTATTATCTTAATTCTTGTTATCATTTTGGGTCAACTATCCCAACTTCCTCCTAAATAGATGATTTTCTCCTGAAACATTCTATTTATTTGAATTCCCAAGCTTTGATTATCTGAATCTCCTTATACTGATTACATTCTCTTAATGTTATCTTCTAACTTAACTGAAATCTCCTAGTAGTACTTTCCAGAACTAGGATAGAGCTGGTTTATCATCTTTGAATAGATAGTGTATCATTATAGCAATCAGAATCTGAGTATGAGAGAGCTGACACTCCCAAATCCAATCTTTTTTTTCTATCACTGGCCTTGAGTTCAGCAATTGTCTCAACTTGAAGTATTCCTGAAACTCAGTTCTATTCTGATAGACCTTGAAGTGTGAGATTCAAGATAAGTATATGTATCATACTCTGAATACTATTAAAGGATTCTTCTATCATTGGTAGTTCAGTAGAGTATTACTGTCTTTCTATAGCTCTTTGGGCAGCACTAGTGATCTTGAGGGCTGTAGCTGTGCTTTGTTTATTTGTTATAGTACTTCTTGAGTTAGTTTCAATAGATGGTGGTGGGGATTATTGTATCTGTAAGCTTTCATAACCAAAAGGTGGTCTCTTTTATATCCTGCACTAGTAGTGCTCCCAATGAATTGAATTGAATTGAATTGGACCTAAATTCAATTTGATTCAAAAACTTCAAATTGAATTGAGGCCCAATTCGATTCAAATTAATTCGAATTGAAGTCCAATTCAATTTGAAGTCCGATTCAAACTCTATTTTTAGAAATTGAATAACTCGACGAATACACATCCAAATTTAATGATCTTTAGCTTGTTAGATTCCCCTTATATAGGGAAATCTAACAAGCTAAAAATCATTAAATTTGGATGTATATTCGTCGAGCTATTACATTTCTAAAAATAGGTTTTGAATTGGACCTCAATTCAATTCAATTCAAACTCAATTCGAATTGAAAAATCCCCAATTTGATTCATTTGGGAGCACTATGCACCAGATAAGGTCCTTCCTACTTTGGCTCCAGTTTTCATAACCAAGAAGCTTCTACCATATTCCAATACACTAGAACTTCATCACTAAGACTTTATCTCCTATCTTGATAATCTCCAGGGGCTTATGAGTCTTTTCCACATTGTTCTATTGTAGTGTCTGCACCTTGGTTATATAATCCTCTGCTTTTTTCCTAATTTGATGCAATCTCTATATCTCCATATTCATGTACTTCCAGATTGTGTCATTGTTTGCTAACAGACTTCCACTAGAACTTTCTTCACCAAATAGCATTTCTCATAGTGTAAAATGGATACTTTGTGATTATATATCCTATAGAGTAAATAATGCTATTGGCAGATAGTAGTCCCAATTTCCATATTCATCACAGATCTTGCTGATAATATTCTTAAGAGTCTTGTTAGTTCTTTCTGCTTGTTCATTTTCTTATAGATGGTAAGCTGTAGTCTTAATATGTTTGATCTTGTATTTCTTATAGAGGATTTCATAGAACTGGTTGACAAATTCTGTCCCTCTATCAGTGGTAACTTACTTTGGAGTCTTGAATTGGCAGATGATTTCTCTGTACAGGAAATCAGTGATTGACTATGTATTGGCCTCCTTGAAGGGCCCAATCTCTATCCATTTTGTGAATAGGTCTATAACCACAATGACATATTGATTGTCTGTTAATGTCAGGAGTAGGGGGCTGATTATGTCTATTACAATGTAGGCAAATAATATTGGCTCAATGTCTACTAATCTGGAGGCTTGATCTTATTGGTCTTGCTTCTGCTTCTAGTATTTGTCATAGGTTCTGACAAATTGTCTAATATCTTCTTCCATTCCTGGCCACCACATGGTTCTTTTTGCTTTATCATATATGTTTGTTGCTCTTATGTAATCTTACTCATATACTTTCTTTATTACTTGATTCTTCCAGTACTCAGAGATGACTAATTGCTGTCCTTTCTTGAATATTTCTCTATTAGTTTCAAATTGTTTCTATATCTAATAAATAATTGTTTTTGTCTATTCTTCTAGATATGGGGGCATCTTTCACTGCTCTAAGTAGCTGATTATTCTGTAGGACGGCTCTTTATTCATGATAGTTTAGTAGGGGTTGGGTCCTTCAGGGTATCTTTGAGAGGATGTCAGTATTGGCATTGGTTCTTCCAGGGTGGTGGGTGATTGTGGCATTATATATTTGTAGCTTCATGATTCATTAGACATAGATTCCTTTTGACTCACTAGTGGTAAGCAATCAGATAAGTGCTGAGTGATCTATGTAAATGGTAAAGTGTCTTCCAGCTAGATAGTAGTGGAACTTCTCTATAACCCAGATGATTGTAAGGCATTCTAGCTTATATGACTCATAGGACTGCTTGGCTCTATAAGTATCTTGGCTAAGGTAGGCCAATACATATTCAGCACTATTCTTCTTTTATGCTAGAATGGCTTCAAGTCTCATTGCACTAGTATCTATCTGCAGAATAAACTCCTGAATCCGGTCAGGTCTTCTCAAAATTGGGGCCTGGATCAATCTGGTCTTGAGTTCATCAAAAGCTTGTTGCTTTTTTTTTTTTTTTTTTTT
>RQIL01017143.1:0-10516 GCA_003951145.1 Jimgerdemannia lactiflua | reverse complement strand
AAAAAAAAGGGAGTAAACATATGCCCGAATGGAGTAATGGTAATCGATCTAAAGAATAATAAGGAATTAATGTATGTGTCGAAAAGAGGAAATCTTTATGCAATCGATGGCATGCCGAATGGTACATCAGCATACTCCATAATGACAAATGACACCTGGCACATATGGCATGAATGGTTAGGACACATTGGCTAGACAAGCTTAGAACGGATGATGAGGAATAGCTCAGTGAAAGGATTGCCGAACTGTATATCTCTGAATTTCTTTTGCGATGATTGCGCAGCGAATAAGGCTTCTCAAAGGTCTTTTCAGGAATGGACGAAATGAGTGAGTGGCATACTCGATCTTATACATATGGACATCTGTGGTCCCATGCATACATCATCACATTCCGGAAAGAAGTATTTCATTACTTTCATAGACGACTACACTCATAAGGCTCATATATACTTCCTCTCAGCAAAGAGCAAAGCATTCAAAAAATTCAAAGAATTCAAGGTGAGCATGGAGAACAATACGAAATGTCGGATAGGGATACTATGCTTGGATAATGGGACAGAATATGTAAACAAGTCCTTTAAACAATTCTTAAAAGAGCATGGAATACGACATACTAGAACGGCTCCCTATACTCTACAACAAAATGGCATAGTGGAATGGTTCAATTGAACAATTGTCGAGATGGCCCAAATGATGATGAATGCAGCTGGCTTGCCACAATCCTTCTGGGCCGAAGCATTGAATACAGTGGTATATATATGCAATCGATGCATTTCTTGAGCCTTAAGTAAAGAAAGTGATGTACAGTCTAAGGATGATAACCTTACACCTGAAGAACTGTGGAGCAGATCCAAGCCCAACATCTTGCACTTACGGACATTTGGAAGTGAGGCATACATATTGGATAAAGGTGGAAATAGAGGAAAATTCGAGCCTAAAGCGGATAAACATATATTCCTTGGATACGATGGATCAGCGTATAGGTTGTGGAACATGCAAAAGCGTGGTATAGTCATCTCTCGCGACGTTCAGTTCAAAGAAAAAGTAAAGGAAATTTGCATGGAAATTCCTATACCCGTGACCAATCCAATGGTGAGTGGAACTACACCAACAGCGAGTGGAACTATGCCAACGATGAGTGCGAAAACTACACCAACTATTCCGGTAACAATGGTACAATCTATGCCAACGAGATCAACAGCACAAGTACCTACGAGACCCCCTGAACTGAGAATTACGGAGATTGTGGATGATAACGAAGAAGAAGACATTCCTCCAAAGGGCAAGAAAAAGTGCAAATCTGGGATAGATAACGAAGTCCAAGCAGATCTGGGAAATTACTGGGACCCACCCAAGTTATCTCATCACAAATAACATCATGTAAACTACGCCTGCAAATGTGCTTACATAGCAATGACTGGTGAGCCAGCACACTATGACGAAACTATTAATTCGAGCAATAAAAAGGAGTGGAAAAAGGCTATGGACGAGGAGTATAATTCACTCATTGAGAACGACACATAGGACTTGGTCCCTCTTCTGGCAAATCAGCAAGCCATAGGATCCCGATGGGTGTATAAAATCAAGCACGATAGCAACAGCGGCATAGAGCAATACAAGGCCCAATTTGTGGCAAAGGGATATTCACAGGACTTTGGGGTCGACTATGACGAGACCTTTTCCCCGGTATTTAAGCTTACTTTGCTTAGAATACTTCTTGCGATCGGAGCCAAATATGACTACGAGATACATCAAATGGATGTTAAGACAGCCTTTCTAAATAGAGATGTGGATACCGAACTATATGTTCTTCAACCACAAGGATACGAACTCTACGACAATGAGAAGGAGTTAGTATGCAGACTATGCAAAGGCCTCTATGGTATAAAACAGGCGGCGAGGCTGTGGAATTGAAAGATTGATGATTATCTCATAGAAGAGAATGGGTTCAAATGATGCAAAGCAGACTCATGCATATATACTCATTATACATCCTCAGGAACGGTGTACCTGGGAATTTGGGTCGATGATATCATTCTGGTCGGAACGACAAATGAGATTAATGAAGTAAAGGCAGCACTATGCAAGAAGTTCAAGATGACAGATTTGGGTGACGTGTCTTTCCTTTTGGGGATATCCATCATATGTGACAGGAGCACGTGTACTATATACCTAAGCCAAGAAGCCTACATTCAGACAATACTCAAGCGATTTGGCATGAGCGAGTGCAAGCCAGTCGGAACACCAATGGAGATGTCTGTGAGACTAAAGAAGTCTGATGCACCCGACGAAAATGACAAAGACATTCCCTATCAACAAGCGGTAGGATCCCTTATGTATCTGATGCTCGGGACGAGACCCGACCTATCATACGCAATCAACAAAGTGGCGCAATACACATTGTGCTATGACAACTCGCATTGGATGGCAATCAAGCGCATATTCAGGTACATTAAAGGCACAAAGAGTTATATGCTCAATCTGGGTAATAAAGGAGTAAGTGGGAGTACTATTATGGTAAGCCTTTCTGGCACATGTGACGCTGATTGGGCTGGAGACTTGGATGACAGAAGGTCTATGACAGGATACTTCTTCTATCTCGATGATGGTGGAGCCATTTTGTGGCAAACTCATAAGCAATCATCAGTGGCAATGTCATCTACGCAAGCGGAATATCAAGCATTGTCAATGGCGATGAAGGAGGCCATCTGGCTTCGTGAACTACTAAAGGATCTGGGATTCACTCAAGGATCTATGACTATATGACAGGATAACCAATCCACCATTGCTTTGGCAAAGAACCCTATACATCATGCAAGGACCAAGCATATTGATATACAGCACCAAGCATATTGATATACAGCACCATTATATATGAGAGTGCATTGAAAATGAGGTTATATGCCTGCTATACATCCCTACGGAGCAAATGGCAGCAGATTCGCTAACGAAGGTCCTTTCAAAGACAAAGTTCAACTTTTGCATGCAAGGAATGGGTATAATGACAAGCGGCGAGCAAATTATGGCAAACAATGGGTAGAATGAGTGTTACGGCAAATATTTGTGATGGAAACCTATAATATTGCTCAGGATTTCCATTTTTCACTACTTCTTTTACCTATTTTCATGCTTATAAGCAGGGAATTTTGACCTTTTTAGGTCATCTAGACAGCATCCCATTGGTAATGTTTTGTTTTGCTTAGCTTAGCTTGGCTTTATCTCGTTGAGCAGGAGTATTGAGATTATAGGTTACAACTCGATATAGATAATTTGTGGCACAGTGGCATTGGAGTGATATCATCAATAATCGCGTAAAAGCACGTAACATTGGGTGATCAATAAAAACACCTCTCTTCTTTTTCCTATTCCTCCTAAGTTCACAACATAAGCTACCAATATTTAGGCTCATTCTTACTTCCACCAAAGTTCCCTTACCCTATAATACTCCAATAATTTAACCAGAGATACCATGCCATATCTAGAGACTACCAGACATCTACTCTCCATCAGTCTACTGAGAGCATTCAGTCAATTCACATTCCTTTTTTTTTCTTTTTCTATAGGCCATAGCCACATTTATTACCAAGACACAGATCTAAACATTGCATTTATCCTCATACCACATCAGTAGTCTCAACCATACTACCCTACTCCCACACTCACTCTCTCCTCTACCCCCACTCTCTCAAACACTATCTCATTGCTGATCACTCACACTCACCCCTCACTCTTGCTACATATGACATCAACTAGCTTCCTTTGGCTCCCTTCCCCAGAGCCCCAGCCCCCAGTCAATTTACATCTCCAGACTATCTACTCAGTATATAAATATCTTTGAGTTACTCTATCTCACCCTACTGGTATCTCTTAGTATACTAAGTCTCTCTATCTTCTTCTATCTATCTAGTCCTCCACTCCAGCTAACTACTCCAGCCCCTTCATCAGACCTATCCACTTTTGTATCCTATACTATATTAAAGTCCCCACCCAACAGATCTACCCTGGTCTCTATTAAAGTACTGCTCTCTAGTAGTCCTTTCAGCTAATTCACCCTCTTCCTTCTAACTACTAGATAGTAGCATAACTCAACAACCACCAGGTCCCACCCAGGCCTTATTTATAATCTCTATACCAGATGCTCTCCCCACCCCCCAGTGTTCTTTAACTCCTCTCTCTCTTTATAGATCAAGATCCCAATCTTACTATACCACTCAGCCACCTCTTCTCATTTCTTCATCCAATTCTGCTTATCCAAAATGTCCTTACACCTTACATTCTATAGCAGAAAAAGATCTGCCTCTAATCTTTTAAGCTATATAAAGATATTTTGCCTCTATACAGAACCTTACAGCCCATTGATGTTTAAAGAGAAAATGTTGGTTGTACAGCTCATGAATAAAATATTCAATATATATTTTGCTTTTCTCTTAGTCTCCTCACAATTCTAGCTCAATATATATCCTCAACATATATATCCAGGAGCTATTTGACTTCTACCTCAGCTTTTTCTTTCTTCTTTATCTTTATCTCTACCAGTACTACTCTGTCAGATTCATTCAGCTTCTCCTCTATTTCTCCCCAATAGTCCTTACAGACTTCCCTCCAAACTTTTGGTCTATTTCTTACCATTCAGTAGCTTTAAACAAGCTGGCCTGCTGCTCTTCTCATCTCAGTCTATAATGGTTCTAGTTTCTTAAATAAGGAAGCAACTTGACTCTAGTAGTTCAAAGTAGCTCAAAGAGTTACTGAGAGTTCAGAATGATCTTGTGGTTTCAGAGAGAAAATATTCTGAGCTTTATTCATGAGAACAGAGAGGATATTTATATAAGATCTTAAAGAAGGATCCAGAAGGATCTAAGAAATTGATGGAAATGCCAAGAGAAAGGTTCTTGGCAATGATGACAAATAAAGTTCCACAATGTTCCATGAAGTTCCATGACTAGCTAAGACTGGAATGGAAGTGACAAGAATGTTCTAGCTATAGCTTAGTGCCAAAAAAGGATTTATAATCATTTGGAAGATACTAGAAGGTAATGGAAAGTATTAGAAAGACAAAGAAAAGAAATAAACTACACTAAAATATTTCATCTCTCCCTCCTTAAGAATCAATGTCCTCATTAAATTCAGAAGGTAATACAAGAAAATAAAACCAAAAGGAAAGATAAATAAAATATATTAGCTCATTAGCAAGGACTGGCCATCCTTATATAAAGTAAGGGCCAAAGTATCATCTTGATCAGATGAGAACTGGTTTGAACCTCATTAGTTAGAGTTCTTCTGTGGATCTTATTGCTAATGCTGTATCTCTTAGAGTGCCCCAATGTGTAATATATCTAATCAGTACAGTATGTCATCTACTATCCAAGGAGAGAACCTCATGGGCAGTCAATAAGTATCTTTTTACTTGAACTCTTGAATGAGGTCTTAAGAGTTCTTGAGATTGGTGGCAGATTCCCAGGTAGTGTCATATTTGGGATAGCCCATCCACTTGACTAGGTATTCTGTATGATAGTATCAGACTCACTTGTCTAAGATTTTCTCAACTTCATACTCAATGTAATCTTCAACCATAACTAGTACTAAGGGTATTGGAATTCAGCCAGGGTAAGGGGGTGACTGGTTCCAGGCCTTGAGTTGTGATATATGAAATACTGGATATATTCATATGGTTGACAGTAGACTGATATGGTAAGAATAGATAGAGACTTGCTTGGTAATCTTGAAGGGTCCAAAGTACTTGGGTTGGAATTTGACTGACTGGTGGTTGACTTGAGATTGAGCCTTAATATTGTTGGCTTTGAGTAGAACCATATCTCTAATAGAGTAGATGACATTGTGACATTTCTTATCTGCATACTTAGCTTGATGTTACTGAGCCTTTTGCAGATTTGTGATAGCTATTTTGAGTAGGGATTCTATTTTGTCAATAAGGTCCTAGATAGTGGGGACTTGTATGTGACTGGATTGCTGGAATGAGACTAGACTTGCAGGGGTCTCAGGATTTTGACTATATAGTAGCTGAAAAGGGAAAAGACCAGTAGATGATTGGACTGCATTATTGTAGGTGAACTCGGCATAGATCAGGTAGTGGTCTCAATTATCTTGCTTATAAGACACATAGTTTCTGAGTATTTGTTCAAGTGTTCTGTTCATTTGCTTGGTTTGTCCATCAGTTTGAGAGTAGAAGACAGTGGACATAGCAATTTGAATTCCAAGAGTCTTGAAGAGTGTTTGCCAGAAATTACTTGTGAATTTAAAGTTATGGTCACTGACAATTACTTGGAGAAGTCCATATTGGTGGAAGACAGACTTGAAGAAGATTCTAGCAATTTCAGGGGCAGTAGTATTGGTTGTGGTTGGCTTGATAATTATGATCTTGGTCAGGTGGTCCACAAATATGATAATGGTATCATAGTCCAATTTGGATTGTGGGAGTTGTACAATGAGGTCCATTGTGACTTACTTGAATTTCTTAGTCAGAATTGGCAAAGATTGCAGAAGACCAGCAGGTATTTGGTTGTTTGACTTATTTTTTTAACAAAGATTGTAGCTTTGTACATATTCCTTGATTTCCTTAAGTATGTTGGGCCAGTAGTAGTCTTGTTGAATGTTCTTGATAGTCTTCTCAGTTCCCAGGTATCCAGTTAGTAAGGAGTCATAGTGTTTATGAAGAATCTTGTAATATAGCTCAGAGTTGGCAGAAATATAGATCTTGTCTTGATAGTATATGAGGTTATTCTTGAGGGTGTACTTGTCTTTGAATTTCTTGGTATTCTTTTGTAGAACTAGAGAGTCTTATTCATATGCTGTCTTGATCTGATTGAGGAATTCAGGTGTTATAGTGACTTGTAAAATAGCTACAAGGTCAGGCCTTCTTGAGAGCACATCTGGTACAATCAGGGTTTTGCCAGGCTTAGTGCTCCCAATGAATCAAATTGAATTGAATTGGACCTAAATTCAATTCCATTTGAATTCAATTCAATTCAAACTCAATTCGAATTGAAAAATCCCCAATTTGATTCAATTCGAATGATCCTCAATTTGATTCAATTCAAATTGATTTGATTTGTTTGGGAGCACTAGCCAGGGTTGTAGATAATGTTCAGGGTAAAGGTCTGAAGTAACTAACTCCTTGGCTTGTTGATAGAAAAGAGTTGGTTGGGTGTTAATGTACTGTAGGGACCTGTGATCTGTGATCATGTCAAACTCAACTTCTTCTAAGTAGTATCACTAGGTCTTGAGATCATAAATGATTGTCAGGAGTTTCTTTTCATGAGTAGCTAGCTTTTGTTCTGTAGGGGACAATTTCCTTGACTTGAATGCAATGGGTCTGTGTCCTTGTCCATCATTTTGGGAGATAACTGTACCAATTGCAAAGTTGGATGCATTGGTAGTAGTGCTCCAAATGAGTCAATCCAATCTGGATTGGATTCAGATTGGATTCGAATTAAATCCCATCCGGATCAACTCGGATGGAAAACGAATCAATCTGGATAGGATTCAAATCAATTCGAATCAATTTAAAGTGGCTTGGAGACATCACAGGTGACATCACCCTTTCTTTTGCTCCTTTTGTTCTTTTGCTCCCTTTGTTCTTTTGCTCCTTTTGTTCTTTTTCTTTCCTGCCGCATCACAAGCAAACAAAACAGCAGCCTTTAATCATATGTTGGTCAGTCTACTCATTTTTTTACCCTGCAATGATCATCAAAAGAGGGAGTATTCAAGATGGAAATGCACTCTCTGCTGACAATGTTAGATTCTTTCTCATATGGGCAGCACACAAGCTGCTCATTGAGAGCAGTGGCGGTGGTGGTGGTAGGGATGAGGGAGAATTCTGGCAACAACTTACAGTGGCCCTTCAGATCTTAGAATTCACAGACCTCATAGCTATATATGAGGTAGCTTTTTTGAAGCAGCTGATAGTAGATGTAGGTTGCTCTTTTCCGCTGCTGCTTGTTTTGAATTTCCTCAGCACAACCCAATTTACCTCATGCTTTTCTTAGGGTCTACAGCTTAATGGTGAGATCTGCCAACTTTATTTGCAACATCTGGTCAAGATGAAGAAAGGCTGGAGGATGTTGTGGGGCATGCCTTTGGTGGCTGAGCTGTTGAGTCAATGCATCATATGGCAGAGGTCTCAAAAGGAACAGAAACAAGCCTTCATGAGCAATCTTGTGCAACTTGTCAGCATGCAACTCACTCATACACCCTTTTTTCTGAAAACACCCATCTCTTGTATTTTTATTTAACTTCATTTTTGTGTGGTCTCTCCTAAAAACTCCCACATGACACCCACATGCAATCCATCCACACACAACCCATTCATATGCAACCCATCTGCATGCAACCCATCCACATGCAACCTGCCCACATGCAACCCACCCACACACAACTCAGCTCCTCAGATCAGGGCTCAGTTCCATTGGAAGGGAGAATTCAAAGTTACCCAAGTTTGACCACATCTGGCATCTGATCAAATAGAGAAGTTCAAGGGCAAGATGTTCAGCATGAGCAGTATCAGTATCACCATCAAGGCTTGGAGGTCTATATTCGAATTGGAGCCAATCATTCTCGACCAAGGGGTCCATTGGCCAGTAGGAGTATTCAACGATGAAGAGAACCATATCATTATTAATGATCATGGAGAGGTGGCTGCGATAGTGGTGAGGAACCTCTATGGCAATGAGCTTCACTGCCACATCAATGAGGTTTGCGAGAATTGCATCAAATACCAGATAGCAGGAAAGAAGGGACAAAAAAAGCAAGGAGGGGGGGTTTGGACGGGAATTGGGTACACTACAACACTGGCAAAGGGTGGGTTCTGAAGTTCCAAAGTTCTGAAATCCCCCACACTCATCTCTCTTTTTTTTATTTTATTTCCTCCCCAGACAATCAATCTCTTACCAACACACTCTTTTTGATATAATTTCAGGGATGCACAAGATTCTGTACCCCTACTGAAACTTTAGAAGTGCCATTGAAGAGCAAACTGCATGCGAGCATGACATGGCCTGTGCGGCAATGGCAGCAATGATCTGGGGTTCTTTGAGCAGGTTGGTGGAGTGTACAGCAGACCAGCTTGGTGGTGAACTTGGTATGGCTGTACATACATTCTTGGCACAATTTAGCATGCTGTATGAGGTGAGGAGCTCTGCTTTTTTGGGTGCAGCCCAGGGTTTCTGCCCCCTGCACATGAAAAGGACTGACTGGGTGCCATCCATTTTGGGCAGGTTTCCAAGCCAGGGCTCCTGGGGCTTGATGAAGGGCAGGCATCCTCTTGTACTGCCTGGCAGTATAAAGTCCTGGGCCAAGGGTTCACCCAACCATATGCTTAGGTCACATCAGGATACATTGGGTGCAATGTTTCTCTGCCCACACACACAGACAACAATGTCACCCTGGTAATGTTTTATGTTCCAGAAAAGAAGGGCCCAACTTGGGAGAACAGCAGTGGAGTCTGGTATGACCTCACCTATGGTTTCAGGGTCCCATTTGTGGCCAACATGGCCATCCTATTCCAACCACATAACCACCATGGTACCATTGCCTTTGAGGAGAGCTCAGACACAACAGTCATTGCACTCACAACAGATGACAGGCTCATCAAGGCCTGGGACTGGTGGGTGGAGCAGTTTTTGTGAGTATTAGGCAATCTTTTGTAAGGGTTGGGCAATCTTTTGTGAGGGTTGGGCAATCTTTTGTGAGGGTTGGGCAATCTTTTGTGAGGGTTGGGCAATCTTTTATGAGGGTTGGGCAATCTTTTGTAAGGGTTGGGCAATCTTTTGTAAGGGTTCGGCAGTCATTTTGTGTGGGTTGGGCTGGCAGCTGGGTGCCTTTTTCTGCAGCACTAGTATAGCTGATATGCCGGGCCCTGCTGGCCCCTACTGGCCCCTACTGGCCCCTTGGCCTTGCTCTTTGTAGTGCTGCTGGTGTGGCACTGCAGTGCAGGGCCAGGGTACCCATAGAACCCAAACCAGTGATGGAGCCTGAATCTGTGGTCGACTCTGACCACCAGAAGTACCCTCTAACCACTGGAAGCACCCTCCAACCACCAGAAGCACCCTCTGACCCAGACTTGGACTCCTTGGCGGCTTGGGGTCACTCCTTTGCTGCTGGCAGAGGGCTGCAAATTTTGCACACTCCCTCTACCAACCCCGCTGACCCCCCAGCCAGGGCACAGGCTGCCTGGAGGAGCCCTGTGCTGCTGGCAGAGGGCTGCAAATTTTGCATGCTCCCCCCACTCCCTCTGCTAACCCCCCCCCTGCCCCAGATACTTGTGGCCTGGGGCTGCCCCTTGCTGCCGGCAGAGGGCTGCAAATTCTGCACACTCCCTCCACTGACCCCACCCACTGACCTGGGTCCACCAATCTGGGCACTGATGGCTGGGGCTGCCCCTTGCTGCTGGCAGAGGGCTGCAAATTTTGTGCACTCCCTCCACCACTGCTGACCCTGCTGACCACTGCCCCACTCCAGCTGCAAACTCTGGGCCAAGCCCTTAGTTTTTTTTTTTTTTTTT
>RQIL01017132.1:0-10516 GCA_003951145.1 Jimgerdemannia lactiflua | reverse complement strand
GATAGAAGTTCTGTAGTAGAATTAATAATAGTATTCTAAATATCAGCAAATATAATTGAGATTCTATTTGTATTTATTAGGAACTTTATTGTAGTTCTGTATTTCAGAGTATAATATATTTACTTTATATATCTTTGATCTTAATTAGTAAGGTTCTGTTTACATGATTTTTATATTTTATAACTTTGAATTACCTTAGCTTCATAATCTGATATATGTATCATTTTCTTTAGTTTTTGATATCTCATTGATTTCTTATCTTAGAGTCATGTGATTTAGTTAGAATATCTTTGAGTAATAATACCAATTTTGACTTTAAATGAAGAGTTGATTGATCTATTAAGACATTAGACTCCTGGGCTACAGACTAGAGGTTCAAACTAGTCCAATAATTCTATAGTTACTGATAAGTATTATACTATGCTTTTATAATTACAACATATTGCTCTGGCTTTATATAGTCTTCTTATATATCAAATATAGTATTATGAGAGATCAAGAGGATTTTTTCAATAGAATAATCTATTGCTTCAAGATAAATTATAAGATACTAGTAGTATTTAGTAGGGATATTTTATGTAAGTATAGTAATATATGATTGGTATTAGAGTAATTTATCTAGTTGTTCTAAGATTTATAATCTTAGACTATATGAGTAGTATTCTGGAGATTTAATTTTAATTCTTATATAGCATTATACATAAATTAGATATCCTTTCTATTTAATCAGATATTCAGAATAGTTCTTGGATTTATGATTGTTGAGAATTTATTTAACTTTATACTCTTCATAATCATTAATTATAACTGAAGCAAATAGTTATATAGTCTGATTTGGAAATAGTTCATTATTTTCATTATACTGCTTGAGATATTATATATTGAAAACTGAGTGGATTTTGATAGTATCTGATATATAATATAGAAGTGACTTATACAATAACTTCAAATGGTCTGGAATTTGCTATTCAATTTTTTAGATAGTCTGTACTTAAGATTATTAGCTTGATATTCTTAGATATTCAATAATATCTTTTTACTAATATTATAAGTTTCTTCATATCAGTATTGATTGATATTGTGATGAATCATAAAAGTGTAGCTACCTTATAACTTAGCCAAGATGATGCAAACATGCCTGATGACATGAGCAAGCCAGATGATGTGAATACTTAGCATAGTAACCAGCAACCATTGCTGTGGAAAAACTGTATAAATAATCCAGATAGCTAAACAGAGGAATGATCCATCTCCTGAGAGAACACCCTCCATAAATAAGCACTCTATAATTAGTCAGATAGCAATCAGGTAGCAACTACAATGTATAAAATAGCCTAGAGACAAGAGTGAATAAACCTTAGTCTAAAAAGCAAAGCAAAAGCCAATTGTCTGGTACACTTAGGAGGAAAAGAAACCTGCCAATGAGTTACTGCCAAGAAGTTGTGAGCCTGTCTTCCACTCTGGTCCACTTTCTGATACAAAGAGGACCTTAGTTCAATTGCCAGATTAGCCTAAAGAGAAGTTCGCCATTTTCCAGTTTAAGTCAACCTCTCAAAGCCAGTTTTGACACACCTTCATAGTGAATCCATTTGTGCAAACAAAGTAGTCCTAATGTAACTTTGCCAGCCAAAGTCCATTTTCAAGAAGTCTGTCTTGTTCAGACTGCCATTTTCAAGAGATCTGCCACTTAAGAAATAAGCTGCCATTTTTGAGTCTGCATTCAAGTCTATGTTTTTGTCTGCCAATCTGCCCTATTCCACTGATCTGCATTGTTCAAGTCCATTCAAGAAGCCTGCCAATTCACTGCATTCTGCCAATCTGCATCATTCACCTGCATTGTTCAACATTTTGTCCACCGATCTGCCACATTCTGCCAATCTCTGCATCATTCAGTCTGTATCATTCAGTTAGCATCATTCAAGAAACCTGCTGCTTTCAGTCCATCTGCTAGAAAAGGAACCCAATTGCCCATCATGAGTATCCAGAACCTGCATCCTTAAGAAAACTGATCACTAGATTCCCAGAGAGCCCACATCTTTAAGGAAATCTGCCAAATTCACTGTGTCACACAAAATTAGCTCACTGCTCAAGAAGGAAATCCACTCACATGTACAATCCAAGAATGCCACCTAAAAAGGAAATCACCCAAATCAACTATGCAGAATTCTCTAGCTTGAATATTATACCACTAAACACTAATACAGAAAGAACCTATATATATTATCTGAACATTTTGTTGCTTTTTGACAAAATAACTAAGGGCTCAAGCCAATCTATATAGCTACACAACCTTGTAATTTGCCTCTATTGAGCTAGGCACATTACATTTGAGGGCTCAACTGGGAATATTCTCAAAAGAATTAGTGTGACTTTTCAGCTCACAGAACCCAACCTTCAACCTAGAGACCAGCACTACTGCAATCTTTGATACAGTACCAATTTCAGCTACTACAGGAGAAGAATTCCAGCTCTACAAAGTGTTTGGACAGGAAGAGATATAATTACCTCTAGAATTGGATACCACTAAGCATCAGAAGGATCTGACATTATAGAAGCCAGCACTGTACGAAATCCTCTACCAGCAGATATACTAACCAGAGATTTTGATGAGCTCACACCAGACAAAGTAGATAACACCAATCAAGACTTTGACAATCTCATCCAAGACCTCAACAATCATCTTGAAAGATTCTCCTCAAGAGTCTTCCTTGATTTACCCAGACCAGTAACCCCAATCTCAAGAATTCAACCTACAAGACTTTTAAGAATAGTACCAAGAAGAGCACTATCTCTCAGATCTTCAGTACCTTCTAGCTCATACCCATCAACAGCCAACAACTCAGAATCAGACTTAGAAATTGAATCAGAGTCAGAAGACAGTGAGAACAAAATGGGCACAATTCTACCCACATTTGCAGGATATCCAGAGAAGAATCCAAGAGAATTCATAGATGCAATCAAAGAAATAGCAGCCCTGAGAGATTTGTCAACCCAAAGATGAATCAATGCCTTTAAGGCACAACTGAGAGAATCAGCCAAAGGTATCTTCACCAGAACCGCAAATGATGTCAATACAGATCTAGGAGATATCATGGAAAATACAAGGTCAGAAGAACAATATGAGGCCATATTACTGGATCATTGAAAAGTATGCAGGAAACAAAACCTGCCACAAGGCTCAAGAATCCATCATGGGAATGAAGATGAACCTTGGAGAATCCCCAAGAGCATTCTTCACTAGAATCTAGAAGAGAATGCATGCTGCTGGATTCAATGCTGCCAATTAAGACATCATCAGTCCAATGACCTTCATGAATGGAATTCCACCCAATATTGCTCAACATGTCTGAACCCTGGGCATCAGGAAGCCAGAAGAGCAAGTAGATATAGCCCAAGGATACTTTGATGTCAAACAAGGAACCACCTGGACTGATAATCGAAAAGAAGATAAAGAAGACCTCCTGGTCAAGGCCCTACAAGGAATCCTTCAAGGAGAATCAAAAGGAGAAAGGCCCACCAAAGAATGAAAGAAGGACAAGAATGAGATTCAAGACCTCAATTCGAAAGTAGACAGGCTGGTTGGGCAGATTGAAAGGCTCACTATATGCAAAAATCAGAATTTCCAGCCAAGCTATCCATGCGAAAATCAGAATTATCAGCCAAGGTACCCTCCATGTGAAAATTGGGATTATTATCAGAGGAATTACCCATCCTCTGATAGTCAAAACCACCCTTCAAGAGACAGAGCAGAGTTCCAATGCTATAAGTATATATAGCAAGAACACTATGCCACTAAATGCAACAACCAAGGCAGCGCAAGGAATTCTGAACCACCAAACCAAAGGATATCTACAACAGAAGGAGAGAAGCTCATGCAGTTGAAGATTATGAGCAGAGTAACAGTGAGAAATACAGTGGTCTGGACTTATATCCAATCAAGGCTGAATACAAAACAGTCTATTTAGTAGAAAAAAGAAAGAGAGCAGTAGGCTGCCCCTGAGCAGTAGGAAAGACACCCAAAAGAACCAGCAGGAGAACCATTCAAGATGAAGATGAAGAAGAGCAGGTTGATACACCTCCCCATTCTCCTTCACCCTTCATCCCTGGAGCTACTATCAATGAAGAAGATCCTCTACTAGAATCGACTGATGAAGAGATGGGAGAAGAACCAGAATCTGAAACAAAGACTCCAAAGTTCAAAAAGAAATACATCCCAAAGACCATGCCCTGTGAAGCCTGGAAGAAGATCCAAGAAGCCAAGATGGAAGTCCCACTCTTATAGTTCCTTCAACTAATACCTGCTGGAGTAAGGAACACATTGTTGAAAACCACCAGATCCTATACAGGAAGAGTTCCCATCCCCCAAGAAGAACCAGCAACCCCAGCAGTACAAGCTGCAGAAAGACATGTCAGCACCTACTTGTTTGGAGAAATTGGAGACCAAAAGGTGAAAATCCTTATTGATACAGGAGCAGCTATATGTATTATTGCCAAGAAATTCCTGGACAGCATTCCATGGTCCATTGATGAACCCTCTAGCCTCAGCATCATAGTAGCAGATGGAGCCCAAACTCAACCCCTAGGAGAAGTCCAAAACATCACCATCACTCTTGGACACATTCAGTTTGCTATCCCTAAGGCAGTTGTGACCAAAGCTGATGATCCTTGGCACCAATTGGATGAAGGAGATGAATGCAGACATCAACATTGGTCAACAAGTGCTCAAATTTGACTACAGAGGAAAGAAGTACCAAGTCAAAGTTACTAGTTTCAAACCATCAAAGAAGAAGAAGATAACTATTTAAGAAGAATATACCAGCAGTGAAGAATCCACCACAGAGGAGGAAGAAGAAGAGGACTCTGAAAATGACAATGACCTCAGACTGAGGCCCTGAATCAACATGATAGAAGACAGACCAGAAGATAATGTGTGGGTACAAGATACCATCCCCATTACAATTGGAGCCATTGCTGGAGAAGCCAAAGGATGCACCAAATGCCTCTAAAGACAGAAATGTGAAGAACACTCATCCAGACATGTGGGAATTCAAAAAAGCCCTGGCACTACTCGCACTGAATGCAGAAGAAGGAAGAAAAGATGCCTTCACAACATTCTGCTAAAAAGCCATATACAAGTTATGCCCAATCCTGAAATTGAAGCAGCAGAAGTACAAACAATTTGGGATCAACCACCAGAGGAAGAAGATGATGGCATTTCTGAAAATGAAGAGCTCCCTGCAATTGTTTCATGGGATGATCCGAATTGGGCACCATAAGAAGAAAATGACAATACCCACTGAAGTGAAGAAGAAGCTGGACCCAGCTCACAACCAGTCATCTCAAGGCCCAAAACCCATTAAGAGAGAGCCTTCTGAATGGGCAGATGCCCCCACTAAGTCGTTTTCCACTCACTAAGAGACTACTGCTACCAATGCCATACATATATTGGACCAGTAAACCAGACAGCCCTCTGAAACAAAATCCCTGAAAATCATTATAGAAGGAACCTCATTCCAAGAATCCATCACCATACTTGCAAAGAGAAGAAATGGAGTAGGATTCTACATTCAGACAGAAGTAAAACCCCTGTCTACCCTCCCACCAAAGTATGATGTGAATGGATGCAGATTCCCAAAGCTAGGAGAAATCAAAGAAAGAAAGAAGCACTTCCAAGCCATGAGATATTGTCATCATGAAAAGAACCCAAGATGCTGGCCTTGCCAACATGAAAATATCTATCTCAGCAAGGATGTGATTGTGCACACACTTAAAAGAGGAGATAACGGAGCCCAGATTCGAAAGGAGAAAAAGAAGAAGCCTATAAGGAAAGTCCTCAAGATATATGACCTAGGAGAAGATATCCTGACTCTCATTCACCGTACAACTCACCAAGGATGAATAAATGATGCTATCAACTTCATAGAATCCTGGGATCCTACTGGAAAAAGAGGAATCAACTATCTTTGAGACCCCTCTACTGGAGCAAGATGGCCACATCTAGATATCAGAGGTTGGAGATTCAAAGCAACAGGAGTCTCAGCCCATGGACAGCCTACACTTGAAAAAAACATTGCACAGTTCACTCTGCTTCATCTCAATGCAATTCCACCGAAAAAGGCACACCAAGAAGATGTTGGCTATGATCTCAGCAGTCTTTATGATACCACTATGGGCCCTGAAAGTACAAAGCTCATCAGAACTGGTATTGCCATACAACTGCCAAAAGAAACTTACATCCAGTTGACCTCAAGGTCTGGCCTAGCCCTTGAAGGACTTTCTACTAAAGGAGGAACTATTGACCCAGGATACACAGACGAAATCAAGGTCATCCTAAGAAATGGAAGTGGCAAATGGATTCAAATCCACAAAGGAGACAAAATCACTCAAGCAGTCTTTCTCAAATACAAGACTCCTCAGTTGCAAGAAGTACCAAAGCTCACTTAAGGAATCAGACAAACCAAAGGATTTGGAAGCTCAGACAAGAAGAAAGTACATCAGGTCAGCTAATTCAAAGCAAATGCCCCTTAGCAAGTTTTCCACCAACCAGTGAAGCTTTACAAGAACCTCATCCTTGAGCCAGGAGAGCAAACCACCATCGAAATCTTTGCACCACCAGACCCCAAGAACCTCTTCTTTGAACCTAATGAAGAAATCCGAAATCTACACATAGAAGGATACACATTCTCTGACAAGATGAATCCAGTACACTCTCGAGCAACCAACATAAGCTGGGATAACATCATCTTGCCAAAAGGAACTATCATTAGACACCTTGTGCCTTATCTTAACCAAACACACAGAGAAGTTTATGAATTAAACTTACAGGGAAATGGCAAAAGATCAAAGAAGAAAGAAAAGGCCCCTCTGCGACCCAGGAGAAAGTGAAGCCTTTCACAAACATTGGAGAAGAATTGATCAATAACAATTGACCAAGCTCCTTCATAAATATCAGGACATCTTCACTACAGACTATGGCAACCTACCATACAACCCATCAAACCACCACAGTATAAATACAGGAAATGCAACACCCATCTGACAGAAACCATACAAGATACCCCACCACTTGAAGACATTTGAAAAAGAACACATATAGGAACTCTTAGATAATGGAGTCATCCGACCCTCTACCAGCCCTTGGGCCAGCCCTATACTTATAGTACCAAAGAAAGGAGGATGGAGACTTGTTGTAGACTTCAGGAAACTCAACACAGTAAACAAAAAAGATGTATACCCCTTGCCCCAAATTGATTACCTTCTGGACCAGCTACAAAATGCAAGATACTTCAGCAGTATAGATCTATTCACAGGATTCCATAAGATACCAATGAACCCCAAAGACATTCAAAAGACAGCTTTCCTTGCTTTAGGAAAATTGTTTGAATACCTCTGAATGTCTTTTGGACTCTGCAATGCACCCCCAATCTTTCAGTGAATGATGAACTCAGTATATGCCCCTCTCATCTACTACTGCCTGATTGTTTATGGGGATGACTCCAACATCCACTCAGCAAATTTCGAAGACCACCTGTGAGACCTCGAAGAGTTTTTCAAACTCACCAGACAAAACCACCTGAGACTCAACTCAAAGAAGTACTACTTTGGTAAACAGAAGCTTGAATTTCTTAAATTCGTAGTTTCTAAAGATGGAATACATGCAGACCCCAAGAAGATCAAAAAAGTCAATAACTTTCCTGTTTCCAAGACTCCAAAGGAAGCCCTGTCCTTCCTGATGCTTGCATCTTACTATAGAAGATTTATTAAGAGATTTGTCAAAATTTCTGCCCCAATCTAAACCTTATTGAAGAAAGAAGTACTGTTCCAATGGAAGGAACCACAAGAAGAAGTCTTTCAAAAACTACAACATTGCCTGACCTCAGCACCAATTCTAGTCTGACCAGATCTACAGAAACCTTTCATTCTGTATACTGATATATCCAAGAATGGTCTTGGAGCAATTCTTGTACAAGAAGGACCTGATAAACAGCACCATGTGATAGCTTATGCAAGCAGAGCCACCAACAAGCAGCAGACCAACTATGGGCACACTAAATTGGAATGCCTTGCAGTCATATGGGCAGTCACTTTGTTCAAATATTACCTCATTGAAAGAAAGTTCACCCTGATTACAGATCATATAGCTCTCAAATGGTTACTGCACCAAAAAGACCCCACTGGAATCCTTGCCCAATGGATTCTTATCCTCCAAGATTATGAAATCAACATCATCCACAAAGCAGGAAGAACTCACAATAATATTGATATTCTTTCTCACATGACCCAATGAATCAAAGAAAGGGTGTACTTTGGAACTGCATCCTTAAAGAAGTTTCCATGACCATTGTAATGTAGCAGATACTAAACTTAGCAAGTATATCAGATTTCTTTATTTTGAATTCTTGTCTTCTTGACTCCCAGAGTCAGTAGTTCCATGAGGCCAAATGTGTCAAAGAGGTAATTCCGAAAGTCCTTTTATCAGTATACTTGTTCTTTATGCTAACACTTTTCGATCTGAGGTTTATTCACTCTAAGATACTGAGTTATTTATACAAGTTTGCTAACTATGTGGTGGCTACGTTACATAGCTAAGTTATGAGTCATTTTGTTTTTGGCAAAATAATCTTGCTAATGGCAGAATAATTTCACCATTGGCAAAATGCTATACTATATCAAGTATTCGATTTTGACATTGGGAGAATGTTTTAGACACTGGCAAAATCGGGGACTGCTAACTATAAAGCTATACTAATTTGGGACTAGTTGTGATCAAATGTCTATCTCTTATTCCTTCTTCCAAATTTGGCTCTACCATCACACCATTAAAGAGTAAGAAGATATCATCTGACAAGAACACCAGAAAGCCCACCAAGGACAGATAAGTACAGAAAACAAGATTTGAGAACAATATCAACATTGGCTCCACCTCAGAGCACAAGTTCAAGACATTATCCAAAAATGTGACACCTGCCAGAAGTATCAAGAAAAGAAGAACTATCAAGCCCCTCTACAACTGATTCCCCCACCCACTTACATCTTCCAAAGATGGGGAGTAGACATAATTGGACCACTGCCAGTAACACTAAAATGAAACAGATACATCCTAGTATTTGTTGAACATCTGACCAAATGGCCCAAAGTATATCCCAAGGAGATTACAGATGCCCTAACCATTGTTGGACACCTTCATGACCTCACCCACCAATATGGACCTCCTGAAGAACTCATCTCTGACCAAGGAACTGAATTTGTAAAAAACATAATCTTAAGTTTCATAGGATCCACCTGAAAAGAACCACCTCTTACCACCTACAAACTAATGAAATGACTGAAAGAATGAACCAGACTATCAAGAAAGAACTTGCCAAGATTAATCCTACCAATTGGGATCTCTGCTTACCTGAAATCCTGTGGGAAATCCAAAACACCCCTGCTGCCTCAACTAAACAAAAGCTCTTCAAAATGATGTTTGCTAAGAAGGCCAGAACTACTGACCATGAGAACCTTGGAAAGCTTCTTGAAAAAGGAGATCAGCTGCAAAAAGATGCTCAAAACTAAATTATCAAGGCCCAGGAAAGATAAAAGAAGTATTATGACCAGAAGCAGAAGGATCAGAAGATCAAGATTGGAGATCAAGTCCTAGTTTGGAGAAGTATGATTGAAACAAACTTTGCCACCAAACTGGAACCAAAATGGGAAGGACTATACCTTGTACACAACATCGGAGACACCAGCATCTATTGTGGTGTACTTTTTGTATAATAACTATTATGGTTTCTTGCACACTTGTGAAGCGTGGTCTCGAATAATGAATTAAATATATTGTTCGCGGTCGATTATCAGGTCGATGGTCACGTGACTGGTCGTTCGATTTGTCGTCAAAGTGGTCGGAAGGTCGATGACGTCGATTGCGAATATGACGGGTTATTGAATATGACGGGTTATTGAATATGGCTCGGCTCAATTGTTTAGTGGTCAACAGTCTTTTACTGTCGATTTACTTGAATGGTGCGCGCGACGGGACAGTTATTCTTTTATCCTGGCGGGCGGCGATCAACGTGCGTGGGAACTCGGATCTTGATTAAACGGCGATTTTGGAACTTGGCGGTCTGGGCAGGGCGATTGTCGATCGTGGGGAGCGGGCGGTCAATCGTTGAACAACGTGGGGAACGGGGGGCAGTCGATCGTGCGGGGGACGGTGATCTTAAACTAAACAGCTCGTGATGGTAGACGGAAACGTTCGTGGTGACGGCTCAGTTGCTCGTGTCATACATTCAATTAACTTGAAAGCGGGCGGTCTGACTGGCTGTAACTTGGGTATCCGGGAGGTGATTAACTTGACGGCGGCGGCTTTCCTTAGCGGCGGCAAAAGTATCTTGACTGACTGACTTGAAAACTCGTGGTGGTCCTTGGCGGCGATGATTTCCTTTAACTTGGCGGCGGCAAGAGTAATTCTTTAACTCAAACTTCATTATCTTGTTCTCAGAATTATTCGGTCTCTTGGAGGCAATGAGTGGTT
>RQIL01017121.1:0-10519 GCA_003951145.1 Jimgerdemannia lactiflua | reverse complement strand
ATTAGAAATCTACGCACTAGAGACTCTGTTGTTAATGTTATTAAAGTTGTATTTATCATCAAAAATGGAGGAGAACCATAGGCGTAACATCTATTTTTCTTTTTATTTATAGTGGGGTAAACTTTCATTTTCACTGATTTTAAATACACTCAGTTCAATTTTCTGATAAATTGTGCAAATATTCGGGCTAAAATTTTTACATGCGTTCATTACAATTAAGGAGCAGTTGCAGCCCTATTTCTATAGTATGTGTCTGTTGGAATTATATTCTTACTTTCAACGTTACTTTCTCTACTGTTCACTTATCCTGGCTCTGCCCATAAACGAATCGATTTTATCCCACATGTTTCGCTTCGCATTTCATTCATTTACTTGGCACACCCCGTGCTCGCAAAAAATGCAACCGAAAACCTAACGCATTTGAGATTATTATTTTTTTCCTACCAAACACAGTTTCCATTAGACCTTTGGCCGACAATTTCTTAATAACATTACCTTAGATGCTTCTAATTATTTCTATTTTGTTAATGCACAAAATGAATGCTTTATGGCACACATGATTGAATTTAGAATTGCCAGCTACCATTATTAAATATCACACAAACCTATCTCTAATGTGGCAGTGGTTGATAAACTCATGCTAGAGAGTAGAAGATATGGCCCTTCTCGCTTCTTTCAAGTCTACTCCAGCATTTATTCCCCAAGAAATGTCTCAGTATCAATGCATCAAAAAAACATCAAATTCTGATCTCGTACGGCATGATGACTATTGACGGGTTCTACGCGGTCAGCGACAGGGATTATATGAGCGATCCCGCCCAACCAGTAAGAACGTAGTCTAGCCCCACCTCTTTTCACGGTCCCGCAGTCGACTGGGGATCCAAACGGCTGTCTCCCAGACTGTACCAGTTGACCACCACCAATCCTTCACTCTTTACAACTTCAGCTGCCGACTAACTCATCGGCAACTTCCCACCCATTAATCTCTGAGTTCTAATTTGTACTGACAAACTCTCTGCCTCAAAGTTCTGTACCTATAATTCATCTAGCCACGAAAGGAGGGTCATTATTTCTCGATCCGATTTCCACAAATGTGGAGCTGGCGGAGTAGTGTACTGTGGAAAAATGACAGAATTGCATGCATGTATACAAGGTTGCATGTTTATAACGGAAATGATATGATTTTCACAACATAGGTCCCGTCAACGCTAACTATACTACGCCAATCGCCACCAGCAATGCGGTTAAGAAGATCCCACTTTCAGTCAAGTTCACGAAGCGATTTGTAAGCCGTAAAAGAAAAACCAATAGTTTCAAGGCCGATCTCGATACCCTTCCCGGCCATATAAACCCAACCCTTCTCAGGCCGATGGCATACGAGCCCACCTGGCTGAACAAGGCTATGCGTTAATCAAAACGATGGTACCCCACAAAGCGTGTACATATTATTCCGAGTTCTGGATGTATTACGCGTTATGGCATCAGACAGGCAGCGTTCTATGGAAGTGCCGCACGTATCTGGGAGTCCTGAGCGTCTTCCGCGGGATATGGAGAGCGACGAAGTTTCAATCACGTCGTTCGATAGTGCGAGCATGTATCCAGAGTTGGAGCTGGCTTTTGGGGAGGATGACGGAGGGACAAAGGGGTCGCCGAGGTCCGCGAATAGGCTGCGAATGACGCTACAATTTCCTTTTGCGCGAGATGGGAAGCATAAGCTGTGGTCGCATCAAGATCAGGCGCCCCGATGATTTCAGTACAAGGGGTTAATCTGACGTGAAACATGATGGCGGGTTCGTAATATGGCCTGATAGATTGGACAGCGGGGTATCCTGGAATAAAGGAGAATTCTCAGGGATTTCTTTAACTTACCCCAACGACAAGTAAACTTATAAGATTAGTGCATTTAATGGTCTGACGAACCATTTCGTATCCAGGCACTCTGCTCGGTTACGTGAATTAGCCCGAAAAATGGTGGCGAAGCCAGAATGAAATGGATACTGGGGCGCGAGTTCTCACAACCTTTAGATTACAGCATGGCTATGCGAGGTGGCCACACAGGATCATCAGAATCCGTTTTAGAGTGTATTGATTGGAACAACACAGACTTATTAGAGTTCGAACTCCGGAATGCAGGCACACAATCCAATAGACGTCCTCCCAAGCGTACAGCCAGAAATAGACAGGGCATGATCTATTTTGCACGAGAAATATTAGAGGGTATGAAAAGAGTTAGGAGGCTCAAGGTCAAACAACTGACATACCGTCCGTATATATGGCCCAAATTTTGCTACAAGCTAAAATAAATTCAAGTGGTGATATGTTAAGCAGAAAAATAAGCACCAGGATTGTGACAGTTGGAGCAAATTTCATACATATCAAATATCAAAAATAACGTACCTCGCATGGTCGGGCGACATGGTAGCCTTCATGACATGCCAGATGGAACTGTTTCTTCGTGCTGCCGTTTTCCATGGGTTCGTGCTCACAGAGAAAGTACAAGCGGAACTTTTTGGTGAAGAGACTCTCAATTGATGGTGCCCACCAATGGCCATCCTCCGGAAAGATGAAGAAGAGGCGCGGGATAGTATCCTCATAGAGATCAAGCATAAGCTTGGGCAAATTGTCAACCTTGCCGTAAAGTTCTTCAAGACTGCTCGTGTTTCTCATGTTGTTCTTTATATCTTCTATATCACGCTTCATGTCCTGTATGATCTATAAATATACGGAGAAAAAAGTAATATAGCCATGGATATTGCATAAACATTGTGACAAAACAAAATATCGATGCTACTACTAACCGACGCCAAATTAGAAGATGGTGCTGGGATAAGTGTATATATTAATGAGCAAAATGCATAGGTTTTCAGTGAATTTTCCGAAATCCCATCCCTTTGAATGACTGCACAATAATACACCTACCTTGCAGTTGTTCCTTCTGGAACTCGAGGAGTATACGCTCAATGTTCTTCATTCTAGCTTCCAATATGCTTGGGGAAATGGCTGTCAAACGATTAAACACACAAACTATTATAATATGATCTCGGATGACAGTAGTATGCTGAGCCGAGACAATAATTATCAACAGCGAAAAAAATTTCACACCTGCAGTAGGTTCCGGGTTCCTGACTATTCCTAAAAGAAATGTCCTCATCTCAGTTGGAAAATGCGTATGGTCTTTACCGGACAACGAAACCTTGAAACCCCACGACGACAGCTACTTGGAATAATATGTCTGACAATAGTTACCTTTCAAGCAGGCAATCTCGTTCATGATTTTATTCGCCGGCCCACCTGGTAGGTTGTACGGAGGTATCAATAGGTCGTTTTCGGTGAGTAGAATGAGAACGTCTCCGTCCGTTTCCTGATCACGCAAGATGGCTATATGCTCGGGTTTCAAACGGAGAGCAGGATGTCGAAAGTGTTCATAGACCCTGTGCTCATTCTAGGTTATGATTTCGTCTACCGAGGGTTTAGGAAGTTCTCTGGAGGACATGGTGACGCAGGTAGAGGTGTATAACGAATAATTGTCAGCAGACGATTACCGTAATCAGAGACGATCTATATACTTATTTCGGAACAAATTCTCGTGTGTTACCTCGGATGGGGATTTTTGATGGACCCTAGGGCAAATAACGCTCATAAACAGTGTCTGTACTATGGCGCCGGTGGTAATGGCACTTTAATTATATTTCTGGGGAAGATACTCTGTTGTGATGAGTAATCCAGCTAACTCCTCGGTGGCTTGAATTTTGGTGTGCTACCATACCGGTTAAACTAGAACTCAAAGTGTCGAACGCGAACAAGCACCCCCCTCCTCTACCGCCATTCCCTAACACACAATGTTGCACTCACTCGTGACCATGACGTGTTGAACAGCAATACTATGAGGAGGAGTAAGTATACTTTACACACTCATTCGCGAAAACACCCTGCACCTCCTGTGACCACCCTTTGCCATCGAGGCTCCCCAAGTGCATGCGCGCCAAACCACTTACCCCCAGCGTCCCATGTTGATATGTTGCTAAGCCCAAGGGCCTGCCGAAATCCGTCACTATTACCCATCATATATCAAAGGGTACGTTATTGATTTATATATTTCCATGACAGTATAGGGTATACAGTTTATTTTGTTCAATACATGATTCGATAACCTCCACTTTGTTGCATTCATCACTCACAGAGAAACTCTCCGGGGAGATAACCCATATCAGCCACTTTGGTGTGCCATTCTTTGGTCGCCAGAAATAAGCAAAGGCTGTATGAGCCGTGGGATTGGGTATGTTCATAAGTTGGGTTTCGTGGGTTGGATGGTGCGCAAGGAAAGAATGGGAACCATCGTAATTATTTTTGACACTTGTAAAAAGTTGTGTTGAGGACGGGGATGCATGAGTCGATATGATATTTCTTATCTAACCTTATTATTAAATCACGCTTCATTCTTTTTCAATCCACTCTGAGTAGTAGCAACAAGTGCAATGTCCGCAAAAGTTTCAGGATAACGGTGCATGTAAATTTTGCCCCCCAGCAGAGGGAGGGAGACGGATGGGGGCGATGAGTGGACCGGATGGAACTGGTGAAGAAGATGAAGTCCATTGCTCTGCCCGAACTCCACCCACCGCGCCGATCTCCCCCTTCACCTGATCTCCCCCTTTATGATCGCCTAACGATATCGCCCATATTCAATTCGTGATGCTGAAATTCGTGGCGCTGCCTGACTCCATTGACGAGGATGACAGCGATGGCGGTGGTGGCGATGGCGATGGCGGCGATGACGATGGTGACGATGGTGGCGATGACGATGGCGGGCGGCGATGGTAAGGGGGAGGAGAGGTTGCGGAGATGGAGATGAATGATGAAGAGGATGATGTGGGTGGCGCAAGGTGATACCCTGAAACTGCCCGCAAGTGATGCGATTGATGTATGCGCGGGGTGTTCCTAGGCGAGAGGGAATTTAGGAGATAAATGATCAACCCAGTATCCGATTTGTAATGCTTTTATTTATTTAGATTGTATTAGTATAAATAAATTTGTTATAAATATCAATAAATAATAATGACATAGCAAGATCCAAGCAGTGATAAAAACATCACCATTTCGTACATGTTAAACCTTGTGTCGCCGGATGCGGGACGAGCTTTACTCGTACCGATGTCATTTTCGCCACACTTTTCTCTGTACTTGAACTGTTCGCACCATCGCCACGAAACAACCAAAATCACAATATCACCTCACAGATTGGGGAGGCCAAAGATACACAAACGCAGCACAATCGCGACAACTCCCAAACAAATGAATGCTGCGCCATCCCTAGAAATTGGATGGCAGCATGAGGGGCATTGTTTACTTGTCGATGCGGAGAGGTTCAGTGTGCTGTATGAATCGATGTAAACACAACTACCACCATACTTGGCACCATAGCAGACAATCTCAAGAACTTTATCAAGCTGGATAGGTATATTAATTGGCCAAATTCGATGTTGCCGAAAACACAAACTATGGTCAAGATTCTCACTCCCGACGACATGGCATGGACGTCAGCGCTAACCTCTGGAAACCCATCCCCAAAGACAACAAGTGAAAAGCCGTCCAGATTCTGCTCGAGACGTTGAGCATATCCAGCCTTTAAATAACCGTCTGACGTCCTAGAAGAATGTGGAATCGCCGAAAACCCATCGTTAAGTGTTCACTTTTACACTTTTAGACAAGTGTAAAAGAATATTGAGGGATGCGGTGAAGCGGGTGGCGAGATATAAAAAGTTACCGGGAGGGAAGACTATTTTTGTCCAACGCGTATCGGCGAGACCGATCGATACTTCTATATAATCTTTTAACTTGACATTTTCCAACTTGCATAGATCTTTATTAGCACCTGCTTTTCTGCTAGGAGAACGTCTAACTGTCTCGCAAAGAACGCTGGCGAATTTTGTATAGTTTACAAACAACTTAAAATAACTTTTACCTTTTTATCAGTGTCTTTTCGCGTAAAAATGAACAATGTACGTAGGGTGAACTAAATAGAATGTACGTAGGGTGAACTGAGTAGTATGCGTAAGGTGAATTATGCCTAATCGGGTGCTGATGTAAGGGTTTGGTGAACATGGAAGCATGCGCTTCCCAGGCCCGCCATTCGCGTAAAGCGAAGGGCCACCCTTTTATTATCCTAACTAACAAGGAAGGGTGGGAGGGGTCGTGTAAAACTGATAGCAGAAAAACTAAGTTGCTGGCGCTTGATTGAATGCGACTCGCTTATAAGTGTTTACTGAGACCTTGCTAACTGTTTGCCGCTTAGAGATGGCGTTCGAAGGGCAGGGGAACTGAGACTAAGCTAAGTGTTGCATACGATATCTGAACTGAGACTAAACTCAAAACTACTAAGTACTAATGATCAACCTGCGTCGCAACATCGACCACATTCGTGTTTGCCGGGTCTTTCATGCAATGCAATCTTAGCTTAGTGTCAGTTCCCTGCCACGCCGTTTCTTATGCAATCTTAGCCTAGTCTCAGTTCCCCAGCGGCGAGTTAATTACCCGTACCCGAGTGCCGCAGCGGACTGCCGCAGCGGACTGCCACCGCACATATACATAAAAAATTCCTGGTGTGCACTTTATAACCACGAATCCCGTCCCGCTGTTTACATATTTTCTACGCAAAAAGAAAAAGAAAAATGTTTTCATTGAGATTGAAGGTAGAAGAAAAGGACTTGACCGGCAAGATCGCCATTGTCACTGGCGCAAATACGGGTAGGCAATAGCTCTGACTTTATACTTCGGTCCGAAGATACCTCACACCTCACGCTGAAACCGAATTCATCTCACTTCCCAAATCACCCCCTCCCAAAGGTATTGGCCTTGAAACGGCGCGGATGCTTGCGCAAATGCACGCCCATGTTATCCTGGCGTGCCGCAGCGAGGAGAAGGGCGCACGCGCCGCGGCCGATATCGTCGAGACGACGGGTAGCAAGGAAGTCGAGAGCTGGCCGCTGGACCTGGCCTCTTTCGCGAGCGTCCACGCATTTGCAGAGCGGTTCGGGAAGGAGCATGAGAAGCTCGATTTGTTGATCAATAATGCTGGGTTGACGCTGTTTGAGAGGACCATATCGGGCGAAGGGATAGAAATGACGTATGTTTGGTTTCTTTCCTTCCTTTATCCGTCATTGGGGTTCGTCATAAAGTTGTTTACTGCAGAACCTCGCACCTTCATTTTTATTCACGTGATTAATTTCACATTCACAGCATTCAAGTGAACCACCTCGCCCCCTTCCTGCTCACAAACCTCCTCCTCCCGCAGCTCCGGCGGGCGGCGTCCCCGCGAGTGATCAACGTCTCGTCGGCCGCCAACTTCGAAGGTGTGATCAACTTCGACAACCTGCAGTACGAAAAGCTCGGGTCATACGGATCGTTTTCAGCCTACAAAAACTCCAAGCTCATGAATATTTTTTTCACCGAAGAGCTGGCCAGGAGGGAGCCGGGAATTATCACGCACGCACTGCATCCAGGGTTTGTGAAATCAGGTGAGTCAGCTTGGATTTCTTTCCACACACTCCGCGGAATTCCATCTCAAACCACACTCCCTCCCTCAGATATCTGGTACCGCGAGGACCGCCCCTGGTACTTTAAATTGGTCTTTGGTATTGCGACGACATTAGTGGCGCGCGACTGTGTGCAAGGCGCGATGACGACGATGCACTGCGCCGTGTCGGACGACGCTGGCGAATGCAATGGAAAGTATTGGGACTCGTGCCGCCAGGTCGAGCCGAATGCCGTCGCGCACGACAGGGACGTTGCTAAAAGGTTGTGGGAGATATCGGAAGGGTTTGTCGGGTTAACGAACGCGCCGAAGGGAGCCTAACGGGCGTAGCGTGTAGGGTTGGATAAGAGAGTGATGTGATCGAGGTGGACGAGGTCTATGGTGTGATTGTCGGTATTTATCATGTATTTTTTTCTTCTCCGAAGATAGGAGTTTTGTCAGTATAAAATAACACATCGCGAACAAATAAATAATATTTGTATTCTTGAACATGAGGAAATACACATAATTAAAAATAATGATATGGATAATCGATTCGAGTTCGAATTGAACACCAGTGTTATCCGTCGCTCCCCGACGAGAGCATCCCATTTCCACACCTAGAGCGCGCTTCACTCGTATATTTGGTGTTCCACATCCCTTCGTCGGTTGGGAAGTAACGTCCTCCCCCCAACACAACGCCACCAGAAGATCGCAATTTTGGAGTCGCTTCGAACCAACTCGACGGAGCATGAGCAGACGGACAATAAGTAAGCGCATGATGGTGCTGAAGAAAAGTTAGAAGCTGATGGATAAATTGGCCAGCTTCAGGGAACGCCGGGTGCAGATGTCGTCAGCTTCTTTCACAGGGAATAAATACTGGGTCAATCTCACCTCATTACAAGCCTCATAGTCATCCTTACACTTTCGCACTATTTTAGTAGGCCCCCCCTCAATATAACAAAGTGTCCTTCGCGTGAAGTGTATGTGAGATGTGTTATGCTAAATCGGTAAGCTGGGTCGATGGGTTTGGTGAATATGGAAGTATGCGCTTCCCAGGCCCGCCATTCGCCTAAAGCGAAGGGGCCGCACATTTATTGTTCCTCATCCAAGAGGGAAGGGCGGGATGGGTTACGTAAACTGATTGCGCTTGATTGTTAAGATGCGACGCGTACTCAGTCGCTGAGGGGGATATTACATATAATGCATACTGAAACGTTGCTAAGCTATTTGGGTGTCTACGCAACCCTATATTGTAAATAGTATCCGAAACTTGGTATTTGACTCATTTTTCTTTCCGTTGTGCCGACAAGTAACGCGTACTCTTCCCCGATCGTTCAAATTGTGTCTGTGCCCCCAAGTTCGTCAGAGCAACGGACGCGACCCCCACACCAACTGTTTTGTAATTGCGCATAAAACTTCTACAATGGGCATACTTGATTACCAATCTTCAGAAGCTAGCTCCAATGAGCTTGAGCTAATCATTCCTCCGTGTTGCCCTGTCGACTTCACAAATCTCATTGATCCATTATTGTCATCGATATACGGACCCGCAAAACAACTTGACCAGAACTTCCATTTGAGCATGAATGACCATCTACCAATTGTGGTGAAGTGGAATCATGAATCTGCATAAAAAACTCTTTGATTTATATATTTATTAACGGGAATATTAGAAATAATAAAAACTATTATACAAAGGAAGGAATAGGGACGACCAAAATTCCACAGTGTTCATCGTCAATAAAGACAAAGATAACTGATATTTTGCGCTATGACGTAGCTCCGTCAGCAACCGCCCCCGCCGCCGTCGATCGATGGCACGACTGTTAATTTATTCTCGCTCCTCGGCCACTGTCTGTTGCATCTGGTCCAGTGCCTCCACAACCCTCTTTCAACAACCTAACTTCCTCAGGCTCCAATCCCGCCTCCTCCTCGCGCTCATTCTCCCAATATCCGGATCTGCGCCATAAAAGGTGAACTCGGGGAACCAATGCGAGTTTCTTCGCTCGGACGCCAGCAACATGGTACGCTCAATTTCGACGGTGACCGGGCGAGCTCACGCAGCCATCAACGCTTGCCCTGCTCACGAGACATTTTGATGACGTCGCTGAGGATGACGATGAGCACGTTGAACATTATGGTGACAGTAATGAAGGAGAAGCCGATCTTGATAATGTTTTCCATTGGGCAACTGTCCAATGGCGAGATCGAGTTGTAGCCTCCGGTCAGAAATAAGTACGTCGATTTCAGTGACTCATCAAATCGCACGAACTTGTTCGCCGTGTCCATTGGCTACTGAAACGTTGTGCCTATGAAACTCGTGAGGGGCTCCCGGGGGAGGCGGGGGATGACTAGGCCACGGATGTGGATGAAGAGGCCGTTCGCAAAGGTTATGAAAGGGTTTCTAAAATAATTTATCGAATGTCTGATTTACTTACCGAAAAGCAGCCAAATCATCAGGAAGTTCCCACCTGCTTAAGTAGCTCCCACAAAATGTCCGCGTATGTTCCAATGGCACGAAACACCTTTAGCTAGAGCAACGTGTGGACCACAGCAGTTTGGATAGTTTGTCGTAATTTGTGGCTTATGCTATTTGTGGCTTGTAGACATCACGTCATCAATGTCAACGTTATCAATGTCTACGTCACAAATCAATCGTTGGAAAGATATGATATATTCTCATTCTATGAGTCACCATTGGTTGGCAAAAATGATGTCACCCAAATTGGTGATTTTATTTGGTTGGTGAGAGTGATGCCACTATATGTATTAAAATAAGATATCAAAATTTATTCTAATTATTTATTAGACCTTATTATAATTTCCTAAAAGCTAATACCTATTAGCGACATCACCCTCTACGTCATCAAAAACGTCCCCCGTTATATGACTGTTTTCACTGCACTTTAATTTTAAAAGGACTAGTTTATTATAAATTAGGTTAAATGAAGATTTAATTATTTGATATCCTTTGACAAGTTTTATTGATTTCTAATTATTTTAATATGA
>RQIL01017110.1:0-20156 GCA_003951145.1 Jimgerdemannia lactiflua | reverse complement strand
AAGAAAAAAAAAAGCCATTTAGCCAAGCAAGTCACCCTTTGGCTCCCTAGTCCTATTTGTCAAAAAGAAGAATAATATCTTGCAAATGTGCATAGACTATCATATATTCAACAAAATTACTATTAAGAATCATTATCTATTACTACTTATCAATCAAATCTTTGATGCCCTCAAGAATGCCAAGTACTTCACTAAGATTGACCTCATCTCTGGGTATCACCAAATTTGAATCAAGCCAGAAGATATACCCAAGACTGCCTTTATGATACCATTTGGACTCTATGAATTTCTAGTCATGACCTTTAGTCTTACCAATGCACTAGTAATCTTTTATGATCTTATGCAAACCATCTTTAAGAATCAACTCTATATCTTTGTACTTGTGTATATTGATGACATCCTGATATTCAGTAGTACTGAAGAAGAACATCTCAAGTATATTGAACAAGTCCTCAAGATTCTCTGAGAATACAAGCTATATACAAAGCTCAAGAAATGTGAATTCTTTAAGAATTAAGTCAAATACCTTGGACACATTGTATCAGCCAAGGGAATTCAAGTAGACCTAAGAAAAATACAAGCCATTGAACAGTGACCTGTACCAGCAAGCCTCACTGAACTTAGATCCATTCTTGGTCTGGCTGAATACTATCATTGATTTGTCAAGAACTTCTCTGGTATAGCAGAATCTTTAACAAATCTCTTGTGAAAGAAACCCAACTCTGACCACTATGTTCCCTATATCTGGGATACCTTCTGTCAACAAGCCTTTCAAGAACTCAAGAACCATATGACCCATGCGCCAGTTCTTTGAAATATGGACTCAAACTTGAAGTTCACAGTTACTACCAATGTATCCAACTTTGTAATTAGTGCAGTCATCTCTCAAGATGATGGTCAAGAACACAGACCTATTGCCTTCAAGTCAAGAAAATTGTCCCCTGCAGAACAAAAGCTAGCCACTCATAAAAAGGAACTCCTAGCAACCATTCATGTCCTCAAGACCTAGCAATACTACCTAGAAGAAGTTGAGTTCAATGTGATCATAGATTATAGATCTCTTCAGTATATCAACACCCAACCAACTCTTTCCTATCAACAAGCCAAGTAGAATCAGTTACTTCAGACCTTTACCCCCAAAATCATCTATAAGCCCAGCAAAACCCTGGTTGTACCAGATGCTATAAATAGTTCTAGTTTCTAAGTTGAGAAAGCAACTTGATTCAGGAAGTTCAAAGTAGCTCAAAGAGATACTCAGAGTTCTGGAAGATCTTGTGGTTTCTGGGAGAAAATATTCTGAGCTTTATTTATAAGAACAGAGGGAATATTTATACAAGATCTGAAAGAAGGATCCAGAAGGATCTAAGAAATCAATGGAAATGCCAAGACGAAAGTTCTCAGCAAAGATGACAAATAAAGTTCTGCAATATTCCATGAAGTTCCAGAACTAGCTAAAACAGGAACAGAAGTGACTAGAATGTTCTAGCTAAGGCTTGGCACCAAGAAAGGATTTCTAAGTATTTAGAAGATACTGGAAGGTTATGGAAGATACTAGAAAAGATAAAGAAAAAAAGTAAACTATGCTAAATGTTACATCTCTCCCTCCTTAAGAATCAATGTCCTCATTGAATTTGGAAGGTAATATAAGAAAATAAAACTAAAAGGAAACACAAATAAAATATATCAGCTCATTGACAAGGACTGGCCATTCTTGTATAAGGCAAGGGCCAAAGTATCATCTTGATCAGATGAGAACTGATTCAAACCTTGTTGGTTGCAGGCTTGTAGAGTTCTTCTGTAAATCTTGTTGCTGATGCTATATTCCTTAGAGTGCCCTAATGCAAAATGTACCTGATTAGTATAGTATGTCATCTACTATCTAAGGAAAAACCTCATGGACAGTCAATGAGTTCCTTTTTGCTTGAACTCTTGAATAAGGTCTTGAGAGTTCTTGAGATTAGCAGCAGGTTCCCAGGTAGCATCATATTCGGGGTAGCCCATTCACTTGACTAGATATTCTGTGCAATGGTATCAGACTCATTTGTCTAAGATTTTCTTGACTTTATACATGATGTGGTCTTCAACCATAACTGGTGCTGAGGGCATCAGAATTTGGCCAGGGTAGGGGGGTGACTGGTTCCAGGCCTTGAGTTATGATATATGGAATACTGGGTGTATATGCATGGTTGTTGGCAGACTGAGATAGTAGGAGTAGGTAGAGACTTATTCGGTGATCTCAAAGGGTCCAAGGTACTTGGGTTGGAATTTGGCTGACTGGCAGTTGACTTGAGATTGGACTTTGATATTGTCAGCTTTGAGTAGAACTATATCTTCAATAGTGTAGATGATATCATATCATTTCTTATCTGCATACTTAGCTTGATATCATTGAGCCTTTTGCAGATTTGCAGTAGCAATCTTAAGAAGGAAATCCATTTTGTCAATAAGGTTCTGGGTGGTGGGGACTTGTGTGTGACTGGATTGCTGGAATGAGACTAGGCTTACAGAGGTCTCAGGATTTTGACTGTATAGTAGCTGAAAAGGGGGGGGCCAGCAGATGATTAGACAGCATTATTGTAGACAAACTCAGCATAGGTCAGGTAGTGGTCCCAATCATCTTGCTCATAAAACATATAGTTTCTGAGCATTTGTTCAAGTGTTCTATTCATTCGCTCAGTTTGTCCATCAGTTTGAGGGTAGAAGGCAGTAGATATAGTAATTTGAGTTCCAAGAGTCTTAGAGAGTGCTTGCCAGAAGTAATTTGTGAATTTGGGGTCATGGTCACTGACAATTACTTGGGGAAGTCCATATTGATAGAAGACAGACTTGAAGAAGATTCTTGCAATTTCAGAGGTAGTGATATTAGTTGTAGTTAGCTTGGTAATTGTAATCTTGATGAGATAGTCCACAAATATGATGATGGCATCATAGCCTGATTTGGTTTGTGGGAGTTGTACAATGAAATCCATTGTGATGTGCTCAAACTTCTTGGTCAGAATCGGCAATAGTTGTAGAAGACCAGCAGGTGTTTGATTGGTTGACTTATTTCTTTGGCAAAAATTGCAGCTTTGAACATACTCCTTGATTTCCTTGAGCATATTGGGCCAGTAGTAGTCTCATTGAATGTTCTTAATGGTCTTCTCAATTCCAAGGTGACCAGCTAGTGGGGAGTCATGATGTTCATAAAGGATCTTATATTGTAGTTTAGGGTTTGCAGGGATATAGACCTTGTCTTGATAGTATATAAGGTTATTCTTGAAGGTGCACTTTTCCTTAAATTTCTTGGTGTCCTTTTGTAAAATCAGAGGGTCTTATTCATATGTCATCTTGATCTGGTTAAGGAATTCAGGTGCTACAGTGACTTGTTAAATGGCAGCAAGGTTAGGTCTTCTTGAGAGAACATCTGGTATAACCAGGGTTTTGCCGGGCTTGTAAATGATGTTTGAAGTGAAGGTCTGAAGTAACTGACTCTACTTAGCTTGTTGACAGGAATGAGTTGATTGGGTGTTGATGTACTGAAGGGACCTGTGATCAGTGATCACATTAAACTCAACTCCTTCTAGATAGTGTTACCAGGTCTTGAGGGTATGAATGATTGCCAGAAGTTTATTTTCATGAGTGGCTAGCTTTTGTTCTGCAGGGGACAATTTCCTTGACTTGAAAGCAATAGGTCTGTATTCTTGATCATCATCTTGAAAGATGACTGCACCAATTGCAAAGTTGGATACATTGGTAGTGATAGTGAACTTCAAGTTTGGGTCTGTGTTTTGAAGAACAGATACATGGGTCAGACAGTTCTTGAGTTCTTGAAAAGCTTGTTAACAGAAGGTGTCCCAGATATAGAGAACATAGTGGTCAGAGTTGGGTTCCTTTTATAGGAGATTTGTCAAAGATTCTGCTATACCAGAGAAGTTCTTGACAAATCGATGGTAGTATCCAGCCAGACCAAGAAAGGACCTAAGTTCAGTGAGGCTTGCTGGTACAGGCCATTATTTGATGGCTTGTATTTTTCTTGGGTCTATTTAAATTCCTTTGGCTGATACAATTTGTCCAAGATATTCAACTTGATCCTTGAAGAATTCACATTTCTTGAGCTTTACATATAGCTTGTGTCACAGAGGATCTTGAAGACTTGTTCAATGTGCTTGAGGTATTCTTCTTTGGTATTATTGAAGATAAGGATGTCATCAATGTACATGAGTACAAAAATATAGAGTTAGTTCTTGAAGATGGTTTGCATGAGATCTTGAAAGATTGCTGGTGCATTGGTGAGACCAAAGGCCATGACTAGAAATTCATAGAGTCCAAATGATGTCATGAAGGTGGTCTTGGGTATGTTTTCTGGCTTGATTCGAATTTGGTGATACCTAGAGGTAAGATCAATCTTGGTAAAGTACTTTGCATTCTTGAGGGCATCAAAGATTTGATCAACTAGTGGTAGTGGGTAATGGTTCTTGATGGTGATCTTGAGTGTACAGTAGTCTATATACATTCACAAGATATCATCCTTCTTCTTGACAAATAGGACTGGGGAGCCAAAAGGTGACTTGCTTGGCTGAATAGCTCCTCACTCAATGAGTTCATTGAGTTTCTTTTTGACTACTTCAATTTCAAGTGGTGATATGCAGTACATCTTCTTCTTGGGAATGGCCACATCTGGTACCAGCTTGATTCTATGATCATGGTCTCTTGATGGTGGCAGACTAAGCAGTTTGTCTAGAAAGACATCCTTATATTTGTTTTGTAGTAGCTTGATACTTTCACTAATTGATAGCTTCTTATCTTTTTTCTTAGATCAGATCAGTACAACAAAGGCACAGATAGCTTTCTTGAAGGCCTTCTTGAACTGAATGCTGAAAGAGTTGCAATTGGAGTTTTCATTTGACTCTTGTCTGGCTTGATGGTAATGTTGGCTCTATCTTAAATCAGGGTAACTTCATTCTTGGTTGTAAGCCAGGGTTTACCTAAGATCTTCTAAAAGTGCCACTTCAAAATCTAAATATTCCCAGTACTTCTGAATCTCGAGGGGAAGTTTAGCGGCAATTGAGTCAATTGGCAGAGTGGTGCCATCAGCTGTGACAACTCTACCATTCTTACTGGCTGGCTTAGTAGGAATCTTGAGTTTGTCAATAAGGTTCTTATTGATGAAGTTTCCAACAACTCCACTATCTATGAGGATGTCTAGTTCTTGACCTTTGACTAGATCTTTAAAGATGAGCATTGAGTTGGCTCAGTTCTCAGCTATGCTAGCAACTTGATCAGTGCTGCCAAAGCCTTTCTGATCTCACTTGGTTGATGATAGCTTGGTGACTTCTTTGATGACAGGCAGAGTGGCTCACTTCAGAATGAGCTGTGCAATTCTGTCACCTTCATTGATAGTGTATGGTTGGTCCTTGTGATTGACTAGCAGGACTTGCATTTCTCCTCAGAAGTCCAGGTCAATGACTCCAGTGCCAACATCCAGTGAGTGCTTAACACTGAGACCAGATCTTAGTGCAATTCTTGCATAATGTTCCTTGGGTATTTTGACTGCAAGACCAGTTGGAATGAGCCTTCTTTCATGAGCAGGAATAGTGACTTCTTGTACAGATTGAAGGTCTAGACCAATGGCTCCTTCTGACTATGCTTGAGGAATCTGAACCTTGGGGTTGACTTATATGAAATTGAGTACAACTTCTTGTTTGACTGGTTGACCTTGAGTGTCTTTTGACAGGACCAGAATTCTCTTAGATTCAGTAGTCTTCTTGGGACATTTAGTGGCAATGTGGCCAGGCTGTTGACAAAAGAAGCAGACTTCAGCCTTTTTGAGATACTCCTTTTTCTCAGGTATAAGCTTGTTCTTCTTATTGTTGTTGATGGTATCTAGGTCCATGGAGGCAGGTCCAATAGTTCTGACTTTAGTTTCCTCTCTTCTGTAGTTATTGTGGAATGGCAGTCTCTTCTGCTCAAAGTGGTTGCCATAGGTAATGACATCAAACCTATCAGCAATTTTCATTGCAGTGTTTAGGTCTTTGTGTTCTTCTAGTTCAACATGAACTCAGGTTTGTCCTTTGAGACCTCAGATATACTTGTCGACCTTCTCATCTTCAGTGACATGAGATAGCTCCAGTAGGATAGATAGGAATTGTACATTGTATGCTTATACAGACTTGAGTTATTTGATATTTACTAGATGGTCTTGCATGACCTTAGTGCTGTTGATAGGTTTGAACTGGCCTTAGATAGCATCTGAGAATTCACCCTAGACCTTGATTCAGTCAGAGAACCTTGTGTTCTGGATATAATTTTGCCACTAGATTGCAGCATTTCCTTGGAGGAGTGTGGTAGCAAATTGGACTAGTACTGCTTCTTCCAAATTGGTCAGTTTGCCATACTGCTCCAATTGGAAAAGCCAAGCATCAGTAGACAGTCCTCCTCTTTGGCCATCAAAGGTGTCAGGCTTCTGAGGCTTAATGGAGACTATTGCTGAAGATATCATTATAGGTACAGGTGTAGACTGTACAGAAGCTTTGCTCTTCTTCTTGTCTAGTCATTCTTAAAGTTGAGAGATCTGAGTTAATGCAGTATGCAAAAGACTCCCAGCTGACTGAGTAGAGATTTCATCTTCTTCTTATTGGATGTAGGGAGCATTCTGTAGGATATAGTTGTTGTAAGGAGTATTGCCCCAGTTGTTGGTGTCCATGGACATGGTATTGTAATGGGTTCTTGAGAGGTTTCTCATTTAGACAAAGTGTAACTTAATCACTACTACCAAGTGAAATGGTTCTAGTTTCTAAGTTGATGAAGTGACTTGATTTAGGAAGTTCAAAGTAGCTTGAAGAGATACTCAGAGTTCTGAAAGATCTTGTGGTTTCTGGAAGAAAATATTCTGAGCTTTATTTATAAAAACAGAGAGGATATTTATACAAGATCTGAAAGAAGGATCCAGAAGGATCTAAGAAATCAATGGAAATGTCAAGAGGAAAGTTCTTGGCAAAGATGACAAATAAAGTTCCACAATATTCCATAAAGTTCCAGGATTAGCTAAAACAGGAACAGAAGTGACTAGAATGTTCTAGCTAAGGCTTGGCACCAAGAAAGGATTTCTAAGCATTTGGAAGATACTAGAAGGTTATGGAAGATACTGGAAAAGATAAAGAAAAAGAGTAAACTATGCTAAAATGTTACAAATATGCTCTTAAGAAGGTCTGACCTTGCCACCATTTTACAAGTTATCAATGCATCTGAATTTCTTAACCAGATTAAGATGGTATACAAACAAAACTCTCTGGTTCTACAAAAGGATACCAAGAAATTCAAGAAAAAGTACACCTTTAAGAACAATCCCATATACTATCAAGACAAGATCTATATTTCTGCTAACTCTGAACTATGATACCAAATCCTTCATGAACATTATGACTCCCCACTAGCTGGTCATCTTGGAACTGAGAAGACCATCAAGAACATTCAACAAGACTACTACTGGCTCAATATACTCAAGGAAATCAAGGAGTATGTTCAAAGCTATGATCTTTACTAAAGAAATAAGTCAAGCAATCAAATGCCTGCCAGTATTTTACAACTTTTGCCAATTCCAACCAAGAAGTTCAAGCAAGTCACAATGGACCTCATTGTACAACTCTCATGAACCAAATCAGGCTATAATGCCATTGTCATATTTGTGGACTGTCTTACCAAGATTACAATCATTGAGCCAACCACACCTAATGCCACTGCCCCTGAAATTGCAAGAATCTTCTTCAAGTTTGTCTTCCACCAATATTGACTTCTCTGAGTAATCATCAATGACCATGACTCCAAATTCACCAGTCACTTCTGGCAAGCATTCTTCAAGACTCTTGGAACTCAAATCACTATATTTACTGCCTTCTATTCTCAAACTGATGGACAAACCAAGTGAATGAACAGAACACTTGAACAAATGCTCAGAAACTATATGTCTTATGAGCAAGATGATTGGGACCACTACCTGATCTATACCGAGTTCACCTACAATAACACTGTCCAATCATCTATTAGTCTTTCTCCTTTTTAGTTACTATACAGTCAAAATCCCAAGACCCCTACAAGCCTAGTCTCATTCCAGCAATCCAGTCACACACAAGTCCCCACTGCTCAGAACCTTATTGACAAAATGAATTCCCTTCTTAAGATCACTACCACAAATCTATATACAAAAGGTTCAATAATATCAAGCTAAGTATGCAGATAAGAAATGATGAGATGTTATCTATACCATTGGAGATATGGTTCTACTCAAAGCTGACAACATCAAAGCCCAATCTCAAGTCAACTACCAGTCAGCCAAATTCCAGCCTAAGTACCTTGGACTCTTTGAGATCACTGAATAAGTCTCTATCTACTCTTATTATCTCAGTCTACTGACAACTATGTGTATATATCCAGTATTTCATGTATCACAACTCAAGGCCTGAAACCAGTTACTCTCTTACCCTGGCTGAATTCTGATGCCCTTAGCACCAGTTATGGTTAAAGACCACATCAAGTATGAAGTTGAGAAAATTCTAGACAAACTAGTCTAATACCATCACACAGAATATCTAGTCAAGTAGATGGGCTATCTTGAATACAATACCATCTGGGAACCTGCCACCAATCTCAAGAACTCCTAAGATCTTATTCAAGAGTTCAAGTAAAAAGAAACTCATTGACTGCCCATGAGGTTCTTCTCTTGGATAGTAAATGACATACTGTACTGATCAGGTACATTATACATCAGGACATATAGCATCAGCAATAAGATTCACAGAAGAACTCTGCAAAGCCTGCAATGAGGTTTGAACCAGTTCTCATCTGATTAAGATGATACTTTGGCCCTCATCTTATATAAGGATGGCCAGTCCTTGTCAATGAGCTAATATATTTTATTTATATTTCCTTTTGGTTTTATTTTCTTATATTATCTTCTGAATTCAATAAGAATATTGATTCTTAAGGAGGGGGAGATGTAACATTTTAGCATAGTTTACTCTTGTTCTTTGTCTTTTCTAGTATCTTCTGTAATCTTCTAGTATCTTCTGAATGCTTAGAAATCCTTTCTTGGTGCCAAGCCTTAGCTAGAACATTCTAGTTACTGCTATTCTAGTTTTAGCTAGTCCAGGAACTTCATGGAACATTGCAGAACTTTATTTGTCATCTGTGTTGAGAACTTTCCTTTTGGTATTTCCATTGATTTCTTAGATCCTTCCAGATCCTTCTTTCAGATCTTGTATAAATATCCTCTCTGTTCTTATGAATAAAGTACAGAATATTTTCTCTCAGAAATCACAAGATCTTTCAGAACTCCGAGTATCTCTTTGAGCTACTTTGAACTTTCTGAATCAAGTTGCTTCCTCACTTATATCTTTTTATATTGACAAGGCCAGCATCTGGAATACTTTCCATGATAGCAATATCTCATAGCTTAAAAGTGTTTCTTTCTTTCATCAATTTCTCCTAACTTTGGAAATCTGCATCCATTTGCATCATACTTAGATGGAAGAGTAAAGAGGGGTTTTACTTCTGTTTGAGTGAAGAATCCTACTCTATTTCTTCTTTTTGCAAGTATGGTGACCAATTCTTGAAATAAGGTTCCTTCTGCAATAATTTTCAGAGATTTCTGTTTAAGAGGCTGTCTAGACTGCTAGTCCAGTATATGATATTGATAGCAGTAGTCTCTTGGTGAGCGGAAAATGACTTGATGGGGGCATCTGTCCATTTGAAAGGCTCTTTTTTGATGAGTTTCAGGCCTTAGGATAACTGGCTGTAAGCTGGGTCCAGCTTCTTCTTTACTCCAGAGAGTATTATCATTTTCTCCTTGTGGTACTCAATTTGGATCATCTTATGTAACAATTGCAGGGAGCTCTTTGTTTTCAGAAATGTCATCATCTTCTTTCTCTGGTGGTTGGTCCCAAATTGCTTATACTTCCGCTGCTTCAATTTCAGGATTGGGCATGACTTATATGGCTTTTTGGCTGGGTGTTGTATAAGAATCTTTTCTTTCTTCTCCTGCATTTAGGGTATATAGTACCAGGGCTATTTTGAATTCCCACATGTCTGGATGAGTATTTCTCACATTTCAGTCTTTGGAGACATTTGGTGCATCCTCTGGCTTCTCCAGCAATAGCTCTGATTGTGATGGAGATAGTATCTTATACCCATATATTATCTTCTGATCTGTCTTCTACCATATTGATTTAGGGCCTCAGTCTGGGATCATTGTCATTTTCAGAATCTTTCTCTTCTTCCTCCTCTATGGTGGATTCTTCACTGCTGATATATTCTTCTTAAATAGTCACCTTTTTCTTTTTCTTCAGGGACAGCCTACTGCTCTCTTTTTCTTTTCTACTGGATAGACGATTTCTCAGTATTCAGCCTTAGTTGGATATAAGTCTAGATCACTGTATTCCTCACTGTCACTCTACTCATAGTCTTCTACTGAGTGAGCTTCTGTCCTTTTGTTATAGGTATCCTTTCAGTTTAGTGGTTCAGAATTCCTTAAGCTGTCTTGGTTGTTGCATTGAGTGGCATAGTGTCCTTGCTGTCCACACTTGTAGCATTGAATTTGTATTCTATCTCTTGGGGAATAGTTTCGACTATCAGGAGATGGATAATTTCTCTGGTAATTCTGATTTTCATATGGGGGGTATCTTGGGTGGTAGCTCTGATTTTCCCATAGATAGCTTGGCTGGAAATTCTAATTTTCATATATAGTGAGCCTTTCAATTTGTCTAACCAGTCTGTCTACTTTTGAATTGAGGTCTTAAATCTCATTCTTGTCCTTCTTCCATTCTTTGGTAGACTTTTCTCCTCTTATTTCTCCTTGAAGGATTTCTTGCAGAGTCTTAACCAGGAGGTCTTTCTTATCTTCTTTCCAATTATCAGTCCAGGTGGTTCCTTGCTTGATATCAAAGTATTCTTGAGCTGCATCTACTTGCTCTTCAGGCTTTCTGATGCCCAGAGTTCAGATATATTGAGCAATGTTGGGTAGGATTCCATTCATGAAGATCATTGGTCTGATAATACATATCTTGATTTGCAGTATTGAATCCAATAGCATGCATTATTTTCTGGATTCTAGTGAAGAATGCTCTTGGAGATTCTCCAAGATTCATCTTCATTCCTATGATAGATTCTTGAGCTTTGTGATGGGTTTCATTTCCTGTATACTTTTCAATAATCTAGTATTACATATATGGCCTTATATTATTCTTCTTTTGTTCTTGCATTCTTCATGACATCTCCTAGATCTGTATTGACATCATTTGTAGTTCTGGTGAAGATGTCTTTGGTTGGTTCTCTTAGTTGTGTCTTAAAGACATTGATTTATCTTTGGGTTGACAAATCTCTCAGAGCTGCTATTTCTTTGATTGCATCTATGAATTCTCTTAGATCTTCCTCTGGGTATCCTGTAAATATGGATAGTGTTGTGCCCATTTCATCATCACTGTTCTCTGATTCTGTTTCGATTTCTGAATCTGATTCTGAGTTGTTAGCTATTGATGAATATAAACTTAAGAGTGCAGAGGATCTGAGTGATGGTGCTCTTCTTAGTACTATTCTGGGAAGTCTTGTAGATAAAACTCTTGGGGGGAATCTTTCAAGATAATTATTGAGGTCTTGGACAAGGTTGTCAAAGTCTTGGTTGAAATTATCTACTTTATCTAGTATGAGTTTGTCAAAATATTTAGTTGGTATATCTACTGGTGGAGGATTTCATACAGTACTGACTTTTGCAATATCAGATCCTTCTGATGCTGAGTGGTATCTGATTCTAGAGGTAATTATATCTCTTCTTGTCCAAATACTTTGTAGTGCTGGGATTTCTTCTCTTGTGGTAGCTGAAATTGATGCTATGTCAAAGATTGTAGTAGTGCTAGTCTCAGATTGAAGGTTGGATTCTGTGAGCTGAAAATTCACACTAATTCTTTTGAGAATCTTCCTAGTTGAGCTCTCAAATATAATGTGCTCAGCTCAATAGAGGTAAATTACAAGATTGGGCAGCTATGTAGATTGGCTTGAGCTCCCAGTTACTTTTTCAAAAAGCAACAAAATGTTCATATAATATGTATAGGTTCTTCCTATATTAGTATTAAGTAGTATAATATTCAATAGCTAGAGACTTTCTGTGAGCGATTTTCCAATTTGGTGGTGTTCTTGGGTAATACAGTCTATATGATAGCCTCTTATAAGTAGATTTCCTTCTTTGAGCAATGGTGGATAATTGTGATCTTGGGTAATTAGGCAGATTTGGTAGACTTTTTTAAAAGTGTGAGCTCTCTGAGAATCTGTGACTTCAGGCAATCAATTATTCAATAAATGTATAAATTCTCTGATTGCAGACTGCTTGTGATGGTGATCTTGAATATAATGGATGATCAGGTTTCTTATTCAGATGAATGGACTGAAAGCAGCAAGTTTCTCAGGTGTGGTCTTTGATTGATATGGTTAAGCAGATGATGCAAGTTTCTTGAATGAGGTGAATTCTGTGAAGTATAGCAGATCAGCAGATAAAAACATAGTGGCTTTTGAAAATGGCAGCCTTTTCTTAGCAGTGAGCTTGAATGTAGATTCTTCTTGAATTGGCAGGCTTCTTAGGCAGCAGATTACTCAAAAGGCAGCAAAGTTTTTTACTCAAACTTGGTAGCAAAACTTCAGGCTTCAAAGTTACATCAGATGACTGACTTTGAGAAGTAGACTTCTTTAGGCTTATCTGGCAAGTGAACTAAAACTTCTTTATATCAGAAAGTGGACTGGAGTGGAAGGCAAGCTCATAACTTCTTGGCAGTGGTTCATTGGCAGGCATATCTCCCAAGTATTGTAATCCAATCTTTAGAATTAAGTGGCTTTTGACAGACATTTCTCCTAAGTGTACTAGATAATTGGCTTTTGCTTTACTATTTGGACTTCTTCAGACTTATCTGGCAAGTAAACCAATCTTTTCTATCAGAAAGTAGACTGGAGTGGAAATGTGTTTGCAATTTCAGACTGAGGTTTATTTACTCTTATTATTGGAGTATTTTATATATTATGGTTGCTACCTGGTTGCTATCTGGCTAACTATAGATTGCTATTTATATCAGATATTTCTATTCTGGTATAAGTGTTCAGGAGCTACACAGTGTATAGATACTGTATAGTATATAGGTCCTGTATGGGCAAACATCTTCTTTTGGTATGTCTGGTTATTTATATAAGTTAGTATAGTAAAGTAGTTTTGATTGCTTAGTGCACTTGATATGGTATATGGCTAAGTGGTAATTTTAAATAGTATGATTTCTGTAGTCTACTATAATACACTCTTCTCAATATTGTACTATATATCGTTTATATATCTAAAGCTTACTTGAAGATATCTTTATAAAGATCTTCTTTACTTTATTGAAATCTTCCAGAGTTTGATATATTTTCTCAAGTATATCATCTGTTTAAATAAGTAATAAAGTACAATAATACTATTCAAGATAGAATATAATATATTTTAAAACTCCATCAGTGAAGAATTCTCATATATAAGCTAAAAATATCTTCATAGAGCTAGAATACTCAGATATAGTTATCTATAGAGGTTGAGTGATATCTTTAGAAAATTGTTTAAGATTAGTAAAGTGAGATATTAATGTAAATCATATTGTGACAAACTACCAAGATACGAACTCCTCATAATTAGCCAGATGATGCAAACAAACCAGATAACATGAATACTCAGCATAGCTTAGTAATCAGTACAGCAACCATTGCTGTGGAAAACTGTATAAATAACTCAGATAGCTAAAAAAAGAGAAAATCCCTGACAGTAGCTGTCATCCCAAACATACCAAAATAGCAAATCTATAATTAGCCAGATAGTAACCAGGTAGTAACTATAATGTATAAAATACCCCAAAGACAAGTGTGAATATAACACCTTCTTCCACTACCATTAATGTTACACACACTTTTATACACACTTTTTGAATGGTTTATTGGAAAAAGTAACTAGCAAAATGGCAGCAATTCAACCTCCCAGTTGGTGTATTGGATCAAGAACTGGTATAGCATCCAAGTGGCAGCAAGGGAAGGAAGAGAATGAGCTGGGGATGGAGTCTTTTGGGAAGGTGACCATTGGGAGTAGTGTGGATGGCAGTCAAGGAGCTGGAGGTGAGGAGAGAAGTGAGGGACCAGTGAGCTTCATGGCAGCTGTGAAGAGTGGGGCTGGAGGGGGCAACAAGAATGGATGGCAGCAAGTTGGAGGGGCGAAAGGGAAGCTTGGTGGGAGTGGGAGTGCTAGGCCAGGCATCGGGGTACAGTAGACCAGTAGAGGTGGGGCTAGCAGAGGTGGTATGACTACTGATAGTGGCAGAACTGAAGATCTGGAAAAAAAGAAGATGTGACTACTGATTGAACCAAGGGGACAGCTGAGGGATTGTTGGTAATACATAAGGGTGACCTGGCTGATGGTGTGATGGGGCTGGTAGTAGCACCATTACTCAAGAAATTCATCTCAGAATTTGCAGTCATGCTGAGCTTCTGGGGGCTAGCAGTGACAGCTAGGGTGGTGCTGGCACTTCTGGGCAGGCAACTGAGTGAGGTGGCCTTGGTGAAGTTTTTGAAAGGGCTGGAAGGGGTGGAAGTTGGATTTATCAAGAAGGAACATATGTTGGCAGCAGTGGCCAAGAGGGTGCAAGTTGGAGAGGTCATTGTCTCAATGGTGAGGTGTCTGCATTGGGACCCAAGAGTGGTACATCTGGTGGTCAAGAGGATTCCAACAGTATTGATAAAAGAGATGAAGGAAAGAGTTGGAAGAGTGATGCAAGAGTATGGCAAGGTTGTGGATATTGGATTTTAGATGTAGGAAGGGATATTGTTTTGTACTGGAGATGTGGAGGTATGGCTGAGAGTAGCTGGGAAGAAGATAATAGGGAAAGGCAATAATTGGCCCAGAGTGCTGAAGTGGGAGCCCTTTGAGTGCAAGATATCTAGAGTCAAGGGTTCAGAGGAGGAGGAGGACTTATTGATGGTACTTTGGGAGTTGTGGAGCAGAGAGAGAAGGCATGGTGAGCCTTTGAAAAGGCTACAATGATGGTGGATATTAATAGGAAGAAAATTCAAATAGATAAAGTAATATAGAAAAAGGCTCAGAGAAAGAAGCAGCAGCAAGAGCTCCTCACTAGGCTTGGAGCAGGTGCTAAAAAGGAAGAGACAGGGGCAACCATGAGGGAGAGTGGTGGGCAGAAGAGGTCTGAGAGTTCCATGTTCTCTGAGCATGCCCCCCAGTAGAGTAGGGCAGATGCTGAAGAGGAGATTTTCTTTAACAACTGGAGGCCAGAGAGAGATGCTGACAGGAATAAGGAGAATAAGGGACCAGAAGATGCCACTGGAGATGAAGGGGCTGAGGTAGAGAATGTTGTGATAAAGGGTGTGAAGAATGTCTAATTTGGAGTCCTGGAATTGCCCTTGGGGGTCAGGTAGTTGGGGTGTCTGGAGAGAGCCTGGTAGATACATTGGATGAGGAGTGGGATGAAGTGGCCAGTGCTAGCCTAGATGGAGCACAGATGGTGGGGAAGAGGGTGATGACTCCAGGGGGAGAGCACATGGGAGAGGAGTCCTGGCTGCAAAGGTTGATAATAGAATTGTCAGATAAGGAGTTGGGTGATGTAGATTTTTGACTACTGAGTGAGAAGGATTGGAGTGATATCCTGTGTGGGGTTGGCATGGTGGGAAAGCTGATGACAATGCACTTGGCAGTACTGCTAGAGGATGAGGGGTATGAGGTGGATGCTGCTAGAGAGGGGGGGATGAAAGGAGCAGCATGTCAGATAGTGGTTGAGGGGTGGAATGCTTGGAATGGAGCAGAGATGTGGGAGGCAGTATGTGCAGACTATTGCTCAATAATGGAAGAGAAGAACACAGAGGATGTTCAGGAGATTCTGGTAGTGCTGGAGGCTAAGGAGAAGGAGGAGGTGGAGCTGGAAGCTGAGAGGGAGCTGGATTTGTCTAGGATAGATCAGGATATAGAGATCTAGGGTAGACCTACAACTTATACATTTCTCAATATGAACAGTACAACCAATTTTTTTTCACTCAATATCAATGAGCTGAGAGGATCAGAGAGACATTGAAACATTTTTGCATGGCTTAAAGATTTGGAAGCAGATGTTTTTCTACTTCAGAATGTGAGTGTGAAGATGAGGTGGACAAGTTAAACTAGTCAAGAGAATAGAGAGTGGTAGCAGAATAGTGAGAAAAGGTTGGAATTCTGATAAGGAAAGGCAAAGGGGAACTGAGAGACACTGGGGGTTGGAGAGATCACTTGCTGTGGGAGGTATAGGCAAGGCCAGGATGGGGACCAGTAGTGGTGGGCTCTTACTATTGTTTAGCAAAAAGAGGAGGAAAAGTAACTTGGATAGAGAGGTTGTCAGACAGTGGAACTTTGGTGGAAGCTGGAGTTGATATACTTGGAGGGGACTTTAATATAGTTAGAGATGCCACTGTGGATCACTCTGATGGTGGACTAGCTGGGACAGATAGAAGCAGGGGGCTAGATAGATGGGAGGAGATAGAGAGACTGAGTGCTTTAGGAGATGCAGGATGCCAGAAGTGGGGGAATTGGGCAGTCTTTACCCACTGGATGCATGGACTGGGAATGCAGATTGACTGGATTCTCATGGCTGACTGTTGGGAGATGGATGTCTGAAGGGAATTGGAGGTGATATAGTGCCTCTAGTCTGACCACTGCGGGGTGGTGGGGCAGGGAATATTTGGGGGAAGTGGGGATGGGCCTGGACATTGGTGACTTAACTATGCTTTTTTGAGAGATAAGGGGGTATAGGAATAATGGAGGGTAGAGGTGGCAGATAATATTGCATATTGGAGAAAGGAAGGCATGGTTGTAGGGGATTGGTGGCTGAAGTTGAAGGTCACTGTGCAGGTATTTTGGGGAGAGGTGGGGAGAGTGAAGGGAAGACTTCAAAGAAAGTGGATGATGGAAATCTCATGCTAACTGGAGGGTCTCCTGTCAGTGTCTGCTGGTGGCCAGGAGGGTGCCAAGGAGGAAGGTGAAGAGTAGAGAGTAGAGAGAGTGAAGATGGAAATTGAAGAGCTGAAGGTTACCTTAAGAGAGGAAGAGGAGCTACAGGTTCAAGAGATGGTAGTATGACTGAGGTGGCAGGGGCTGGAGAAAAGAGAAAGGCCCACAAAGTATCTTATCAGGTTTTTAAGAGTATGCAAGATGCAGCAGAGGTGGGAAGATATTATAGGAGAAGATGGCGAAATGGTGACAGGGGTGCAAGATATTCTGGGTTCACTCCAGAGGCAATGGAGCAATCTGTAGAGTGAGGAGGAGGGAAGGGAAGATGGAAGGACTATAGAAGAATTCTTGGAGGAGTAGACTCTGCTGGCAGCCAAGAGGTTAGGGGATCTGACCCACCCCATCCAGGAGGAAGAAATTTTGAGAGTTCTGTTGGCTACAAAGAATGAGACAGTGCCAGGAGAGGATGGACTGCCATGGGATTTCTGGAAGAAAATGGTGGATATTGAAGGGGTGCTTGGAGAGATGAAGGAGATGTATGGAGCTATAATTGACTCAGAAAATTGGCTAGGGAGATAAGAGTTAGGATTAGTGGCACTCCTTTATAAGAATAAGAGACTGAGAGAGGACTGGAAGAACTAGTGACCTATCATACTTCTGGATATGGATAGAAAGTTGATAATGAAGATACTGGTAGCATGTTTACAGCCAGTAGCACAGCAAGTTCTGGGGGAGGAACAGCATGGCTTTGTTGGTGGAAGACTGATTAGAGATGATATGGCATGGGTGCATGATATCATTGAAGAGACAAGAGCTGCAGGGGTGGATGGAAGGCTGGTCTTCTTGGATCAAGAAAAGGCATATGACAGGGTGCACTATGTGTGGTTGGAGAAGGTATTGGTAAGAATTGGAATTTCAGGGGGACTGGGGCAGGTCATTGTGCATATGCTAGAGAGATGCAAGGCAGGGGGAGATAAAGGAGATGTGTGGAGCTGTAATTGACTCAGGAAATTAGCTAGGGGGACAGGAGCTAGGATTAGTAGTACTCCTTTACAAGAATAAGATGCTGAGAGAGGGCTGGAAAAACTGGCAACCTATCATGCTTCTGGATATGGATAGAAAGTTAATAATGAAGATAATGGTAGCATGTTTACAGGCAGTGGCACAGCAAGTTCTGGGGGAGGAACAGTATGGCTTTGTTGGTGGAAGACTGATGAGGGATAGCATGGCATAGGTGCATGGTATCATTGAAGAGGTAAGAGCTGCAGGGGTGGATGAAAGGCTGGTCTTCTTGGGCATATGACAGGGCGTGCCATGTGTGGTTAGAGAAAATATTAGTAAAAATTAGAATCCCAGTGGGACTGGGGCAGGCCATCATGCAGATGCTGGAGGGAAGCAAGGCAGCCATAATAGTGAATGACCACTAAGAAGCTCTATTTTCACTGGGGAGTGAAGTGCCACAAGGGGACCTACTGTCTCCCATTCTGTATGCTCTGTCACTGAAACCACTATAAATAGAATTAGGAGGCAGATTGGAGAGTTGATGGTAGTAGGGGTGATCTGGAAGGTGGGTGCCTTTGCAGATAACATGGTTGTCAGTCTGGGCTCTGTCCAAGATATGGGGGAGCTCAAGGAGACAGTTGGCTGGTATGAAAGGTACTTTGGCCAGAAGTTGAACTGGCACAAGTATGAGACAATAGTGCTTAGGAATGGAATCATTAGTGGTGACATTATTGGAACTATGGTACCAGAAGGAGATGCAGTCAGATACTTAAGCATCTTCCTCTTGATATATGGGTCAGTGCTACTGAAAGCTTAGTGGGAGGGGAAGGTGTAAGCTTGGGAGAATTCACTAAAAAGCTGGGGGGGGTGACATATCTCTCTGGCAGGATAAGTGATGATTCTGAATGTCTACTGGGTGCTGAAGTTATGGTACCTGGCATACCATTTGGACTTTCCAGCTTGGGTGGTGAAGAGGTTGCTTAAGCTGATAAAGGATTGGATCTGGGCTGGGAGGCAAAGTCAAATTAGCTGGGAGATTCTGGCCCTACCAGTGGAGCATAGTGGCCTGGGCCTGATGGACTTTCCCAAGAAACTCCACTGCCTACAAGTCTGGTGGCTCCAAAGAGTGGCAGTACTGAGAGGGGGAGGGTGGGTGCCCCTGATGCAAAAGGTGTGGAAAGCAAGATATGCCCCCAGGGGGTTATCTGGAGACTTATTGGAGGTGGTCAGATGTGGTGGTAGTAGTAGGCTTAGGTATTGAGGATTCTGGTGGGGAGTGATTGAAGGAGGACATTGGATTGGACTTCGATGGAAGAAGAATGAGGTAGAGGAACACTGGGGTCTGGGGATGTGGCAGTGGTACAGGCTGTTGCTAGAAGGGTCACCAGTAATGGATTTTCACCTTAGAGAAGGAGTGGAGAGCTAATGGGGTTTTGGCCTGAATCTCTGACCAGTAGGGTGGCAGGGCATTTGGATTGGAGAGGAGTGGGATTGGTCAGACCTATGGGCTTGGGGGGCAGAGGTGAAGAAGTGGGTCTCTCCAAAGCTCTGGGTGGTATAGTGGAGGGTATTGAGGTAAAATGTGATACTGAACTATAGGACTGAGTATTTGGTAGCAGAAGGAGACTTTGAGTATAAGGAGTGCTTGGAGGTTGGGCAGGCTGGAGGAGTGGTGCAGACCCCTGAGCATTGGCTAGGGGAGTGTGAGGTGTTGGTGGATTTTTGGAGGGAGGTGGGGCAGTGTTTAGGTAGTATAAATAGGGAGCATGAGCAGGGGAGGTGGGATGTACTTCAGGCAAGGGTGCTTGGCATGATAGAAAATAAGTGGCTCACACTGGGGTGGGTCATTGCAGTGTGGTTAACAGTTTTTAAGGAAGGGAGGAAGCTGACTCTGGGAGAAAAGATGATAAGATGGTGGTGGTTGATGAAAGATATACTGACAGGTTGGCAGAGGGGATGGGGCTCTGGAGAGGGGTGCTATAGGAAGCTAGTAGAGGTCATATGTAGCAAGAATAAGGGTCAAGTAAAGGTGATTGGCAATGAAGTAGTATTTGTGAGAGTGGGAGTAAGGGGGATGCTGAGTGTGGGGGTAGGGGAGCAAGGAGAGGGCTGGGGCTACCAATGTGGTATGAGGACAAATGAA
>RQIL01017109.1:0-10520 GCA_003951145.1 Jimgerdemannia lactiflua | reverse complement strand
TTTTTTTCTCTTTTTTTTTTTTTTTTAAGTTTCGCCGCAATAATCGACATCGTCACGTGGAACATTTCTAATTGCCGTGCGAGAAGCAGGTGTACCACCAAACACCCGCCGCGACACTGGCGCGTTGTCTACCGTCGCTTCGAACTCGTCAACGAGTTACCTCATACTTATAGTGTTATTGCCGCGGCACGTTGCGTCAAATACCTATCGGCGAAGATCCTCGCAAGGACTTCGAACACATAAAACGCAAAAAAAAATTCGAGCTCTACATACGCTCAGGAAACCAGATCAACCTCGCTCAGCGTATTTAGAGGGCTGAGCAACAAGCACGACCATCAAAAAGTCGCTTGGAAGGACCTCTACAAAGATAAAGCTGATACGATCGAGGCCTTAGACACAACGCGCGGGCTGACGACCCCAAGACCAACCCATAATTCTTTCGAACGGTTGGCCTCATCCAGTCAACGTGGAAACTAAAAATGCCGCGATCAAACAAGTGCAACAATCGCCAAGGGTTGTCTACAGAAATATTGATTCATAAACCTATCTGACTTCGAGACCATTAGAGGACGAGTTGCCACATGCTGGAAGTACCTCCCTTCGTTGGGCGCAGGATAACGGACAACATTTCCGTGCGAGACCGGCGTGGACGTGGTTTATCAAGATGAGTTGCATGAGAAAGTCATACCAAACCCTGCGAATATCCGATTCGTAATTTTACGACTAAACGTGGTACAATGCTCTCAAGTTCACACAAGCATCGGTTGGTTGACGCTTTATTTACCCTCCTCGCGTTCACAATCAGTATGTTATTTTATTTGTTTTTGTGTACATCACGTTCTGTTATTTGGTCAACCAATTTATCCACCACATCACTCCTTCCCACCGCCGGTTCCTTGGCCACGATTGCAACAACCAGAACGATACGTCTGACGCCAGGGGAGATAGGTCTGTTCCTAGGCGCAAGGCAGCACAAGGTCACGCCGGAATGTCCACACAAACTGGCACCATTTCAGAGAGTGATGGAAGGAGACGTGTTGATATGCCGACCTTTATACCTTGAGGCGCACATCACGGCGTGGGGTAGGCACCTCTGCCAAGTTATATATCGCAAAATTGACTTGCTAATGGCCTTGTGCTGATATTCAGGCCTTACTGCCTATTTACGATTGAACACAATACACGCGCCGCCAGAATATGATCTCAAGGATTGGAAGCTGGACAAACCCTCTGGCGTATTTCATAATGGCGCAGTTAGACGTAACATTTTCGCTTAAGGTATGCGACGTATTTCTGCGTTTGAATTTGAGTCCGTATGGATGAGCAGAGGATTTACGTCTCCGGGGCCCAGGAACGAATAAAATTCAAATTTGGTGTACATGCTGGAAAAGTGGATTCCGAAAATTTATTTCTTGGAATTTGGTGAATGTCATATTTCTTCTTGAAGACTCGGGTCCTTTTAAGAAATCATATGATATTAAGTGTTTGGACACAACTTGACTATGCAGCCAGCACAAACCATCAGCGCAGATAGTCACATCACAGTAATTGATGGAGGTGATGTCGTCCTAAAGATTGATACCACTGTCGGATTGGGCGATCGTATGAACGGAGGTTCTGTTAGGGTTGTCCTTATGTTATCGATTGTGGCGCAGTTCCCGTGACATTGGTGACGAGAAAACATATGCCAGCTTAGAATATAATGGTCAGTTTTGTCAAATAATTGACACAAGCAAAGCAAAATGGAGTGGTCATAAATTAGCTCCCCCAGTTGAGATTAAATTGTTCACAGTTTTACGAATATTCCGAATTGTTTCATCATTCAGCAAATCATTGTTTTATGTTCGTTCCATCATTCTGTGACATTTCAATTATTGGAAATGAGACGTGCGTGATAAATGAAATCCCCCACTACCCTAAGGAGAGTCATGTTGCCCAGGCTAAGGCAAAAAGTATTTGATCATTTTATTTAATTGATATATTTTAGATTGATGATCCAGATTACTTCCCATGTATAAGTTTATATGTGTAAATACATATCAATGGAAAATATGTTTACTGCGATTTTTGCATAATGATTCCATATAACTTGAACATACTGTGGGATAGGAAGATTTCTCAGCTGTAGCAATAATATAATCAGCAAGTATTCGACTGAAAGATATAATTTGAAGTATGTGATATAACACACCCCTAAAAATTAATAAAGGGGCTGGATTGTATGATAACCTCAAATGTAATATATACTGCACCTGCAGATCAATCTGTATATTCAAGTATCTCTATCAGAGATGGATGGGAGAGTTAAGTAGCCACAGCTCATTAGTGCTCCCCAACCTGAGCTAACTCATGTATATCTTTAATATAATCTAGAATTATACATCACTCATTATTATTCCAAACTAAGAAAAACATAACCTATCTTTAACTTGACCTGAAAAAAAATATGATCCATCTTTAATCTGATATGAAAAAATACATAACCTGTCTTTTTATTTACCTTTAACCCAACCCTGAACCCAACCCCTAAACCTGATCCTAAACCCAATTCTGAACCTAACTCTGAACCCAATCCTGAACTTTGCTCTGAAAAAATAATTTGGATAATATTTATAATATTCAGAAAATATTCAGAGTAATTAAAAGTCAAAATCTGAAGACTACTAAGAATCTGGATACATGTAGGTATAAATTATATTTATACTTATGCAATTTTGATACTCAGTTACTATCTTACCAGTAATAGAAAAAATATATTCAGATAGAACAGATGTCACTAGAATAGAAAGATAATCATGAGCTATTCATGAAAGATTAGGACATATTAATTGATTTTGCTATCACTAATTCACTATATCTATATAAAGATCAGCCAAATTCTATAATAAATAACTAAAAATAGAGAAATATGAGTAAAAATAAATAATGCCCACCATTCAAGCTCATCAATGAGGGGGCTCACTCGAGACCACAGGTCAATGAATGTAGGAATGTCTTGGGCATATATGTAGTACCCAAAATGTTTCAGCACCAATGTTCGTTTAAGGCATATTTAAATCAGGTGTAGGTTTCCTTTTATGGTATTAGCATAGTATGCACATTATTTCTTATCATTCACCCAACATTTGATACTTCATATATATACAATTTTTACACTTATGTTCTGTGCTTTCATACATTTGTATGCACTTTATAATTATAATTCTGTGCTTTTGTACATTTGTACACATTTTCATTATCCCATGGTCCTCTCTGCAAATTTCTGCCTTTTGTGTCAATATGACCCTTCTCATACATCAAAGGGCCAACATGACCTGGGCTCTGCCACCTGTCCTTTCTGCTCAGATGTTATTTTCATCAAGCACATGCTCTATTTTCTGCAAGATGACCTGGAATCTGATTGTGAGAATCCTAATGCTGTCATCCTCGCAGATTATCTTGCCATCCTTTTTGATCACTCTACTTCCACAATCTGCTGAATTATATGTCTCTCAGCATGGGCTGCATCCAAGGATCCTGCTAGTGCTACGGCAGCCAGACCAGACTTCTCCAGTATGCTGGGCTCTAATATTTCCATCAAGGCTAGTATTGCTCAGCTCCAAGAGCATGCATCTGCACAAGACCATCAGTTCAATGAACTTTTTCAGCTTTTATGCTCTTGTCCCAATATCATATCTTCAGCAGCACTGGCTAGTAAAGTTCCCACCACCTCTGGTCAGATTGCATCTCCTATTATCGATCAAGCCTTTATCGATCATGCTACTGTATCTCTCTCAGTGGCTATTGCATCTACAACCTCATCCCAACTCTTACCAACTATCTCTGCAGTTCATCCTACCAGCATTCATGGCCCTGCCGATAATCCCCAGGGTGAGTTTATCTCTATATCTCCTCCTGTCATCTCTGCCCATACCATTGTTCAGGGCATCAATCTCTCTTTGAAATACACTAATGTCAATCAACAGCTATTGGCCACAGTTATTGACAATTCATTCACTGCCATGTCACTCGGCTGTTTCTTGGAGCAGAATGTTGTTTCTATCAGTGGTCTTCCTGAAACTCAATTCATCGAAACATTTGATGAATCAGGTGCTTGGACCATTCTTTGTAAGCCACCATCCCTTATCAAAGACCTTTCAGATGTCTCTGCTTTCCTCGCCACCCTGCTTACATATTTCAGTATGCTTCATTATACATACCCAGGCCTCACTGATCCTACTCTATTCTTTATATATGCCACAGATTTTATCCTACTCTCAACATAATCATATTGGTCTGCACTTCTTGACTATTATGTTTCTTTTCACACAAAACAACCGGTGGAGATTGCAAATGACAGTGTTTCCTTAGCATAGTGTGAGCACTGGGCCCAGCATGACCCTGACCTCTTTATGATCCTTAGTTTGCATCAATGTCTGTGAACTCTGACCTCTACATCTCCTCCACTAAAGTCCTTCAAGTCTTGCAATGCACAATAGCAGCTACATCTTACTGATGGTTCTTGTGCTCCATCTGCTGAGAATGCCTCTCAATGGTCTATTTGCTGAACATATAATGGCATTATGTTTGATGGGTCAACCATGAAGGATCCTGGATCCAGTAGAAAAGGATGCCCTTATGCCCATGCCTGTTCCTATTACAGTAGTGATCATCCATGGTATTGATGCTCCCACAATCCATTGTCTTGCCCCTAGGAACTCACTCCCACTTATTCTATATACATACCCCCAGTCACTCAAAATACCCTACTTTGCACCCATTTACCACCCCTCCTAATGACATTGCTCAAGACATTCTACATCATTTTTCACTCCCCTCTTCTGCTCTTCACCCTCTTGTATGGGCATATGAGCTCTGGTTGTATTCTGATCAACTGGGAGCTCAGGCCGCCATCACCACTATTACTCAAGGTACTCTTCTTGGATTTGATGGGCCTTATCAGTGCTTGCTGTAATACAATCATTGCTCTGCTCTCGATCACCTGGAGGCGATTACATCTGATATTAAGCATGAGGTGGCCACTGGTAGGATTTGCAGCCTGTTCTTATCCCCTATATTCAAATGCTTCTACTCATCCTCTCTTGGTGCTATCACAAAGAAGAACTCTACTAGCACATGGTGTCATATTCATGGCCTTTCTTGGTCTTGCTATGGTGACTCAGTGAATGCCGATATTGATACTGATGCCTTTCAGCTCTCTTATATTAAGTTTAATGAGGCCTTGGATTTGGTTCATCATTTTGGCCAGGGATATCTACTATTGAAGGTCAACCTTGCTGAAGCATATTATCATATTCCCATCCATCCTATAGATTCGGAGTTGCTGGGCTTCGAAGGGTCCAAGCAGTTTTATTTTGATCAGCTTGCACCTTTTGGCACACTCTCATCACTATTTCTTTTCAACCTTTTTATAGAACTTCTTGCATAGATCACCTAACATCACAATATATGTATACTAATCTACTATGTTGATGATTTTGTCCTTGTTTTGCCACCATCCCAGTCATCTACCCTTACTGACCTATGTTTACTCCTTGCTAACTGTTGTCATCTTGGATAGTCGATTCAAGAGTGCAAGGTCAAAGGCCCAACAATGTCACTTGTTTTCCTGGGTATTGAAATGGATACAATGGTTGTGGAAGTCCGTTTACCTCTGGAAAAGCTTGATATGCTGCTTGCCACTCTTCAGCAGTAGTTATCATACTTGCTATACACTTACTCCCAACTGCAGTCTCTCATTGGCTCCTTGGCATTTGTCTGTAAAATTATTCCACCCAGCTGCCCATTTCTGCAGTAATTTATTGACCTTCTTTCTGGCAATGCCTCATTCCATATCTCACTGAACAATGAATTCTATGCAGATATCAATTGGTGGCTCGAATTCCTTCCCCACTGAAATGGTATTTTGATTTATATCTGGTAGTGTGGTTCCATGAACCTGATGCACAGTTGTGGATAGATGCCAGTGGTGTCCAAGGCTTTGGTACACATTTCAATAACAAATAGTTTTCTGCTTCCTGGCCTTCCAATATAGCCTTGTGTGACATTCAGTTCAAGGAACTCTATGCCATTGTCACCACTACTATTACCTGGGGTGCTCAATGGTGTTTTCACTATATATTGCTTCATACCAATAACCAGGCAGTCATTGCTATTATCAACTCAGGCTCTTCATACAACTCTCTTCTGCTGGAACTTCTCCACCAGCTCTATTTTCAGATGGCACACCATGCCTTTCAACTTCATACCATATTTATCTCGACCTCTTATAATGGCATTGCTGATGCTTTATCCTGCACTGACCTTCCTCATATCCATTGTCTTGCCCCTTATGCTCAGATGCATCTGACCATGATTGGTATCATTTGTATTCTGCACTTCCACCTATCATTGCCTTCTTTTTGTAGTTCAGACTAACAAAATCAATACACTGCTCATATTCTTCAGGACAATGCAGCTTCCTCCAGTTCTGCACTCTCTATGGCAGTAATCATGCCTCTGGCAGGCCTTTGCCTGCATCCGAACTGGTGCTAATGCAGTGGGTCTGTAGTTTGGCCCTGCAATGGCTTTGACTGACCACAATCAAATGGTTACCTCTTGGCTGTTCATTCTCTACATATCGACTCTGGCTTTGCCAATCTATTCATTGGTCTTCACTAACTTCCCCAAGTGATTCAAGGTGTGAATCGGTAGCTAGGTGTCCACCCAGCTCGACCTTGGCTTCCTATCACACTGGGTATTCTTCACAGTCTTATTAGTTTGCTTTAGCTATCTAATTATGACAATTTGCATCTCACAACCATGATGTTACTTACTTATGTCAGGTTTCTTCAGTCTGGTGAATTTATGTGAGATGGTCCTTTTGATCCTATCTCTCAGTTGTCCTGTGGCAATGTGGTCTTACAACCTAGCATTGCTGACCCCACCCATATAATGCTCACTCTTCTGGACCCATTTCACCATGGTGTATCACTTTTTATTGCCAAAATGGATCCTGCTGCACCATGTATTGTATCATTACTTCACCTTCTTTATTTAGTGTACCCAGCTCCACCCGATACCCCTCTGTTCCAGCATTCTGCGAATTGATCATTCTCTCAGGCTTATCTCATTAGTCATCTTCGCATATTGCTTCCCTAGATTGGTTTGAATCTGTGTCTTTACACTGGGCATAGCTTTCAAATTAGCACAACATCTGATGCCGCTGCAGCTGAATTATCTGACTACAAGATTCAGATGTTGGGTTGGTGGGATAGCATGGCATTCAAAGGCTATATTCATATGCCTATCTCTTGCATTCTGAACCTTCGGGCTTCATTAACTTGTAATATTTGTTCTACCACTCATATTACTTTCACTTAATGATTTTCTTTCCCTCCTTTTCTATTGCATAGCCCGCAACACCAGCTTTCTCTGGGTCCTGCACAGCATGCATCACCAGCCTTTACTTCCTCTCATTGGCTTTACATCACTGTATAGCTTGTGACACCAGCCTCAATTCACCCATATCACCTTTGCCACTGCGTAGCTTGTGATACCAGCCTCTCTTCTGTCATTGTATGACTTGTGACATCAGCCCTCCTTTTCTGTTATTGTGCAGCTTGCGACACCAGCCTACTCAAACCCCCCATGCAGCTCATGACACTAGCCTACTCAGACCCCTGCATGACTCGCAACACCAGTTTTATCCTTTGATTGCTGGGCTTATAATTTCAGCCTTCTTGGCTTTCACATGATCTGTAACACTGGCCCTCAGTTTAGCCATTTGGCACTCAACACCAGCCATTTCTTCGACACTAGGTGCAGTTTTTCATTAAGCCTTAGGCATCTCTCTATCTTTTACTCCTCTCATATATACACACCCATAACCCCCCTTTTACCTCATTTGGGCTGAGTTTTTCTTTTAGCACTCTGCCAACCTTCACACTGTTACACATCATCATTCTGCACATTACTATACATAACATTTGGACTGGTTTTTTATACCATGAGTTTCACTCAAATACAGAACAATGATCATTTACTTGAAGTTCCTCGGGTTTCAGTGTTGCTATATGGTCATTTGGTTGACACATGATTATCAGTGCTTATCACATAGATTGACATCACATGGACATAGCATAGTTGATTTTAGGCAAAATGTAGCATAGTTATGATTATGCCTTCCTAGTCTAGATTGACATTACAGTAAAATATTGATCTATTAGCTCTTTCTCAGCTACTACTCACATCATACAAAATTTTTCCCTAGTTTATTGTAAAAAGACAATAGCAATATAATAACTACTCAGGATTCCAGTAAGTATACTAGTTCTGGTGAGAGTATAGTATTCAGAAAATAGTATTGGAGAAAGGGTTATGAAATAGAGATAAGATTCTTTAATCAAACAAGTGGAGGAGGAGGATCTAAAGAAGGGCAGAGAGTGAACAGGAAGATAGAGAAAGGAGAACTAGTGAGTTTTGCAGGTATTGTGAAGAATGAAGAGGGAAAAGAGATGGCAGATGGCTGGCAGACAGCAGGTAAGAGGAAGGAGAAAATCAGGAGTACTAGAGAAACATCTTTTAATAAGAGGGAGAGGGAGGTTAGAGGGGATATGACTGGCAGTAGAGTGGGGACTACCAATAGTGATATGATTGAGAATCTGAAAAAAATCCAGATGTAACTATGATGAAGACAGGGGGGGGGACTTAGGGAATACAAATAAGGGTAACTTGGTTGATAGTATAATAAGACTAGTGATGAAACTATTACTCAAGAAGTCAATCTTGGAATTTGCTATCATACTGAGTATCTTTAAACTGATTGTAATAGTGAGGATAGTATTGTAATTACTAGCTAAGTAGTTGGATAATGTTGTATAAGTGAAATTTCTGAAGAAGCTGAAAGGGATAGAAGTTGGGTTTGTTGAGAAGAAGTATCTATTAATAGTATTGATGAAAAGGATGATGGTGGGAAAGATAGTAGTACTGATATTGAGTACTTAAGATAAGACCCAGAGTAGTGCAACTGGTTCCAATAGAAGAGATATAAAACAGAATAAGGATAGTGATGGGAAATTTAGTAATGTTATAGATATTGACTTTCAGTTGTATAAAGTGACAAAGTGCAGAATAGAGAATATGGAGATAAGATTATAGTTAGAAGAAAAGAAAGCAATAAGAAAGGCTGCGGATTGGCCTAGAGTTATAAAGTGAAACTCTTTTGAGTGTAAGATATTAAGGGTGAAAGAGTTGGAGGAGAATGAGGAGGATCTGTTAATTGTACTCTAGGTGCTAGTGGTACTATTAAGTATTAGCAGAGAGCTTGGAAGATATTTGAGGACTTGACCTTAGTGGAGTTGGTGATTGAGAAGAGGGTGAGAGGCGATAAGAAGATGTGAGAGAGGCCATAGAGCAGCAGGAGCTTCTGGCACATTTCAAGAAGATAGCAGGAAAGGCAGGAAATAGGCTGATTAGGAGGTAGGGGAGTGGGAGGGAGAGAATGCCATCTGGTCTGTTGGGTGGATTGGAGATGCCCCCTGATATATCAAAATTATTGAGGAAGATAAGCTGAGGTTCTTTGTTTACTTGGATGAGGGGCTGGCAGAGACAAAGAAGGGGAGACCTATATTCTCTCTAGTAGTAATTATAGCTAAAGAGAAAGAGGAGGAAGAAGATATTATGATAAAGGCACTTTGGGCATGAGGTTTGGTGTTCTGGATACTGGCAAAGGGGGTCTTATTGTTGGAATAGTGGAGGACTAGCTGGTGGATATCTAAGTAGAGAAATGGGTAAAATCACAAAAAGTAGAGCTGAGTATAAGCCAGGAGATGGAGGAGAGGCCAGTAACACCAAGAGGGTGCTATATTAAGGAGGAGAGATGGTTGAGTCAAACCTTGAGAGACTTGGTGTGAGAGAAATTAAGAGAGGTAGATTTCTGAATTCTGGATAAGGAGATATAGCAGAAGGTTTTGTCTGGAGAAAGTATAATAGATAAGCTGAGGGCAGAGTTCTTGATAGTTATACTTGAGAAAGAGGAATATGATATAGATTCTGACAGAGAGATGGCACTGTTGGTAGCAACTGGGGAGGCAGCATCGAGATATTAGTAGGTATAAAATAGGACAGGATTATGGAAGACTGCTTGTGAGGAGTATAGGAAGGAAATAGAAGAAAAGATGAATGAAGCTGATCAGAAGGTCCTGGTGGGGCTAAAGGCTAGGAAGAGTGAGGAAGCAGAAGTTGAGACTAAATATAAGATGGATTTAATGAAAACAGATCTTAACAGGGGAGTGGGAAATGAGTGGCTCACCTTGGGGTGGATTGTGGCAATGTGGGTAGGAATGGCAGGCCACTGGCTGGCGGTATTTGAGGAAGGAAGGAAGTTGACACAGGAAGAGAAGATGGCGAGGTTGTGGTGGTTGATGAAAGATATTCTGACGGGTTGGCAGAGGGGATGGGGTCCTGGAGAGGGGGGCCGTAGGAAGTTAGTGGAAGTTATTTGCAGTAAGAGTGAGGGCCGAGTACAGGTGATAGGAAAT
>RQIL01017098.1:0-10526 GCA_003951145.1 Jimgerdemannia lactiflua | reverse complement strand
TTATCAAATTTTTGTCATCAATCTAATTTTTTTAATCAATATTTGTCAATCCAATTTTTTTGGTCAAATTTTTATCATCAATTCATTTTTTTTGATCAAATTTCTTATTGATCCATAATTTGATAGTTTTGATCCTATTGGTGCACCATACTGATTGATTATCTATCAAAGCTTAAAGTACTCTTTGAATTCTATTCAATGGTAGTAGGTCTTGAAGTGCAAAATTCAAAAGAGATGGTCTGTATAATACTTTGAATACTATTATAAGATTTCTCTAGACCCAGAGGTTCAGCAATGAACCACTATCTCTTAATGACTCTTTGGGCAACACTAATAATCTTGAGAGCTGTTTCAGTACTTCATTAATTGGCCATGGTATATCTTGAGTTGGTTTTGATGGATGATGGTGAGGATTGTTGTGCCTGAGAGCTTTCATAGCCAAAAGGTGGTTTCTTTTATATCTTGCACCAGATAAAGGTCCTTTCCACTTGGGCTCCAGTTTTTGTGACCAAGAAGCTTCCATTATATTCTGATATACTAGGACTTCATCTTATATTTTAATAATATCTAGGGGCTTGTAAGTTTTTTTCTCATTGTTCTGTTGTAGTGCCTGCATCTTGATTATGTAATCCTCTGCCTTTTTCCTAATTTGATACAATCTCTATATCTCAATTTCTATATATTTCCAGATTGTATCACTATTTGCTAACAAACTTCCACTGGAACTTACTTTACCAAATAGCATTTCCCATAGCATAAAATAGATATTTTGTGAATATATATCCCATAGAGTGAATAATACTATTGGAAGATAGTGGTCCCAATTTGCATATTCATCACAAATCTTGGCAATGATGTTCTTGAGACTCTTGTTAGTTCTATCTGTTTCTCTATTTTCTTGTGGGTGATAAGCTGTAGTCTTGATGTATTGGATCTTATACTTCATATAGAGAATTATTGATAAATTTCATTCCCCTATCAGTAGTAACTTACTTTGGGGTCTTGAATTGGCAGATAATTTCTCTGTATAAGAAATCAGCAATTGACTGTACATTGGCTTCCTTGAGGGGCCTGGCCTCTACCCATTTTGTGAATAGATCTATGACTATATTGACTATTGGTTACTTATCAATATCAGGAGTAGTGGTCCAATTACATCTATTGCAATATGGGTGAATGATGTTGGTATAATGTCTGCTGATCCAGAAGCTTGATTTCATTAGACTTATTTCTATTTCTGGTATTTGCCACAGGTTCTGACAAATTGCCTAATATCTTCTTCCATTTCTGGCCACCACATGATTCTTCTTGCTTTGTTATATGTGTTTGTTCCTCTGATGTAATCTTGCTTATATAATTCCTTCATTATTTGATTCTTCCAGTGCTCAGGAATGATTAATTATTATCCTTTCTTGAGTATTTCCCCATTAGTTTTGAATTGTTTCCATGTCTAATAAATAATTTTTTTTGTCCATTCTTCCAGATGTGGGGGCATCTTTTACTGACTTAGGTAGCTAATAATTTCATAGTACTGATTCTTATTTATAGTGATGTAGTAGGGATTGAGTCCTTTGGGGTATCTATACAAGAGCATTAGCATTGGTGTTGGTTCTTCCAGAGCAGTGGGTGATTGTGGCATAATGTGCTTGCATCTTTATGATCCATTGGACATAGATTCCTTTCAGCTTACTGGTAGTGAGCAATCAGATAAGTGCTGAGTAATCTATTTAGATGGTGAGATGTCTTTCAGCTAAGTAGTAGGGGAATTTCTCCACAGCCTAAATGACTGCAAGGTATTCTAGCTTGTATGACTCATAGGACTGCTTGGCTCTATGAGTATCTTAGCTAAGATAAGCTACTACATATTTGACACCAATCTTCTTTTATACAAGGACAGCTCTATATCTCATTGTACTGATATCTGTCTGCAGGATGAACCCTTGGTCTAGTCAGATCTTCTCAAAAATAGGGCCTGGATCAATTTGGTCTTGAGTTTGTTAAAGGCTAGTTGCTACTATTATGTCTACTAAATCTTGACCTCTTTTCTGAACAGATCATAGATAGGACTGGCAATATGAGAGAATCTATAAATGAATCTCCTATAGTAGAATGTAAGTCCCATGAAAACTTGGGCTTCTATGATGCTAGTAGACATTGGGTTTACTACTACTGTCTTGATTTTTGTAGGTTATGTGTGTATTCCATTATAGTTGATGATATGTCCAAGATATGTGATTTCTTCCAAGGTATGTGATTTCTTCCTCTCCAAATTTTCATTTCTTGGGCTTGATATAGAGACCATACTTGTGAGGTTATCTGAGATTTTCCTCAATATATTCCAAGTATTTCTTGGATATCTGACTGAAGATGATCATATCTTCTATATATACCATCATTCATCTTTCCATAATATCTCTGAAAATGCTATTCATTATTTGTTGGAAACTTGCTAGTGCATTGCACATTTCAAAGAGTATATGGAGGTAGATATAGATTTTGTCAGAGGTGATGAAAGCTGATTTTTTACTGGCTTCAGGTATAGACCAATTTGATAGAATCCAGAGAACAGATTAAGAGTGATATAGAATCATACTTCATTTCCCAGCATAATGAGGATGTCACTGATATTGAGCAATGGTTGTCTGTCTTTCTCTCTGACTTCATTCAGTCTTTGGTAGTCTGTATAGAACCTGGGTGTGAATTCTCCTAGTTGGCTTCCTTTCTTTAGTATAAGGACATTAGGTGATGACTGAGGGCTGCTAGCTTCTTTGATGATATCAGATTCCTTCATTTCCTTGATTTCTATTTTGAGCCATTCTCTCTAAGCTAGTGGGATGAGGTGGGCCTTCTGATAAATTGGCTTTGCAATTCTGGTATTGACATCTGATAGTATAAGGACTTCTTGGTCTTGATGTCTTTGAAATCTGTAGTTAGTATATCTTCCAATATATCCAAGAGGTTTTGTAATTCCTTTCTGAAAGAGAAGCTCCTTTTAATTATACAGGTGTTTTTGTTTTGACTTTCCTCCTTCTTGTACTTCAATTTAATAATCTTAGTTGCTACAAAGACTCCTCTTCAAGTGGAGCCAAATCTGGCTCTTCTTCACTTAGTTTGTCTGCCATTTAATACTTTCTTAATTCTTGGGTTGAGGATAGATATGATGGGCATTTGTGCCAGTTGATCCTTCTTCCTTACTTCAAATGAAATTGTTGCTTATAAGGAGAAGAATTTCTCCTGTGTAATCAGAGTCTATAACTCCATATTTCAGTTCTTGCCAAAATACTCCTTGTCTTAAGGATTCTGATGTGGTTTAGTGAGATGGTTACTACAATTTCTGTTCCAAGAATAATTGTAGTCTGTGGTTTAAATATTGTTTATATTATGGTAGATAGGTCTATTCTGGATGCACACTCAGATTAGAGTGGATCCTTTATATCTTGACTATGATATCTTCATCCTCATTATTACTGTTATCTAATTCCTCTGGTGATTTATCTTCTATTTCTTCCTGGTTCTTCTTTGTCTTGTTGATAATCTTCTTTGCCTTGATGATGCAGGAGTAGCAGTAATCCAGATGCTGGGCACAGTATATCTTTTCAATATGAGGGCATACTCCTTATGGTATATATTTATTTGCAATTTTTATATACCATTCCTCCTCTATCAACTGCTTACCTTTTTCTTTTCTCACAGTATCCATATAGACTTCTATCTCTTCCTCCATCTCAGAGCAGGCTCCTTTATAGAGCTTGATGGGAATTCTAATCTCTTTTCCTCAAAAGACAATCTGTATCTTCTGCACACTCAGGTTGATCATTGCCTTGGCCTTGTGAAGTCATTGATTGCTGATGAGGATATCATAGTTGGTTATATTGATAACAATGACTTCCACTGAGAAAGTGGCTTCTCCAAACTTGATTGGTATCCCAAATCTTTTCCAAGAGTGTTGCTGATATTCTATCTATTATGATAAATACAAGTTATATATCTTCTTCTATTTACTAACCCAAGCAGTCTATTGCCTTTTTGGTGATGAGATATCCTCTAGCTTTCATATTAATGATGGCTTCAAAGACTTGGTGCTCAATTTGGCAGCTGGTATAAGCTGATGTTTTCTGATTATCCTCACTTTCTTCACTTGATTCCTCTTGTATATTATTAACCTCGACTATCTCCAACCTTGATTCTTTTCAATATCTGAAATTATTGTCCACATCTATTGTCTGAAGGTTGAAATTTCAGCCAGTTAACCAAAGGTTGCATTAATCTTTTGATTCTTGAGATTCTTGAAGATTTTATACTTAAAGCTCTTACTCTTGTACATTTCTGCACCTTCTTTCTTTACTTGATGAGGAAGTGTTTCAAATGATATCTTCTACTGCTTATTTGAGTTCAGCATCTTGTTTTAGCTCTATATCTTGATCAACTTCACTCTGCTGGATCTCGTTTTCAATGACTGCTTCTGATCACTTTGCTTGCACTTGGGTCTTCCTTGGAGGCCTGCCCACAGGTTTTTTATAAGGGGTAGCTTGGGCATCCTTCTTTCTTGAGGTGGTGGAATAAGCTTCCCATTTCTCCTGCTCTTCTTCAGAATCTCAAATTTCCTTAAAAATGATTATATTTGCCTATTTATGGTTTCTGATTGCATTGCTTGGATGGGTCTTATACTTGGTTTCTGCTATACAATTGGAGGCATAATGGCCTTCTTCTACACCCCTGTAGCATGTTACTGATGGTCTTTCATTTGTGGCAGTAAACATCTATACTGGTATTTTTTTAAACTCTTTCACCACATTGCCAAGATTTGCAGTTATTACTGTAAACTAGTTGACCAGTTCCTCCATTGGATCAGCCTTTCTCTATTTTTGAGGTTGTGATTGTTATTGTTGTTGGGTATTTCTATTAACCATGGTGGTCAAGAAAATGTGGGTGATTCTTTGATTTTTACTCCAATTATTCTTTTCATTATATGGTCTTATGGATTTCTAGCAGTTCAGTATCTTTGTATATAGGTAATCTTTTGTATCAGATCTAGTACTGTTGGGGTGGATTGGATAGCTAGGACAATTTCTTGGTAAATATCTTTCATGAAAGTATTTTTGGCCACTTGGTCTTAGACTGCATCTGGGTAGTCTACAAGGACTATCTGATGTCAGATCCTTGTATGGAATGTATTTGGGTTAGAAATTTCTAGACAAATGATATTCAATTGATCCTTAAGAGCTTGAATAATTTTATTAGTGATGTAGGTATTTTGGAGCCCGATCTTCATGGTTGCTAGTCTTGATGCTCCATTATTATCTATATAAATTACAGTAGTGAATATGGTTCTTACTAGGCCTCAAAGGCTTATAGAGAGTAAGGCTACCTGCTGTGCTGTAGTTAAGGTTCTTACAGTAGCATATTGCTCAAAATTATCAATTAAGGTGATGATTGATTAATTGGAGATATTTTTATAGAATGAGTGGTCTCATAATATCTCTATTCTGTCTAATTGTATTGTATGGGTTCTTGTAGCAGTTGTTTGTTGTTCAGCTTGAAAGTAAGAGATTTATCTTGAATCATCAGCCAATAGGTATCAAGTTGTAATATAGTTGATACTAAGCCTGATGAGTATGCAACTTTCATGTTACACAAATACCCACACACACTTTCGATACACTTTTCATTGTTTTTTTTGGGGAAAACTCTTAAGGCGATGGCCACCAAGTAAGGTATTGACAAGCTTACTGATGTGGAAGGTAGGCCAGTCTTCAAATGGCAGTATGGCAGGGAGGGATAGGTTTGGGGCTGGGGTTCTTTGGACCATCGATGGGTGGAGGAGTAGGAGGAGGGCAGGAGTTAAGCAGGATTGCTGGAGATGGTGGAGTAGGGAGCTTCTCAGTGGCAGTCAAGAACAGTGGAGGGGAGAGGAGACTGAAGGATAGAAGAGAGTGGGGAAGAAGAAGAGGAAGTCTGGAAGTTCTGGAGGAGCACTCTCTGGGAGAGGGAATGTGGGGGCTGGGAGAGGTGTGACTGGCATAGGGGCTGGGACTGCCGATGGTAGTGTGATGGCCAATCTGGAAATAAATCCAGATGTGACTGCCGATTTTGGCAAGGGGAGCCAGGGAGGATCAGGGCTGGTGCATGGTGATGGTGTAATGGACCTGGTGGTAGTACTATTGCTCAAGAAGTCGATCTCTGAATTTGCAGTCATGGTGAGCTTCTGGGGCCTGGCAGTAACAGCAAAGATGGTTTTGGGGCTACTGGGGAAGCAGCTGGTAGACATGGCATCTGGGAAGTTCCTGAAGGGGCTGGAGGGTTTGGAGGTTGGATTTGTAAAGGAGAAACACCTGGTAGAGGCTCTGTCAAGGGGGATCATGGTGGGTGAGGTAGTGATTCCAATGTCAAGATGCTTGTGCTAGGATCCTAGGGTGGTGCACCTATTGGTCAAGGGGGTCATATGGTATCAGTGGAGGAGACAAGGGGTAGGGTCAGTGAGGTGATGTAGTAATATGGGGATGTTATCAATATTGGATTCCAGATATAGGAGGGGATGACATTCAGGATAGGAGATGTGGAGGTGAGACTGAGGATGGCTGGTAGGGAGGTGACAGGGAAGGCAAGTGACTGGCCAAGAGCTCTAAAGTGGGCCCCAGTTGAGTGCAAGGTGTCAAGGGTGAGGGGGATGGAGGAGGAGGAATAAGATCTTCTGATGGTACTGTAGGAGCTGAAAGGGGCTGTGAAGCAGAGAGTGAAGGCCTGGGAGGCCTTTGAGGATGCAACAATCATGGAGAAGATTGACAGCAGAAAGGTGAAAGTGGATAAGAAGACTTGGGAGAGGGAGCAGGGGAGGCAGATGCAGAAGGAGCTATTGGCAAGCCTTCAGGAGAAGATGGGTGCAGGAATGGTGCCCATGCCAGAGTTCACTGATGATCTTGGGAGTTCACAGCATGCTCCCTGGCAGAAGAAGGCTATTGGAGAAGATGAGTCAGGGTTTTTCACTGAACTGGATGAGGAGGAGAGAGACCAGGCTAGAACAGAGGAGATCTTAATTAGCATTCTAGTGCAAGAGACTGAGAAGGAGAATGTAGTGATGAAGGAAACTCAGCATGTGAGTTTTGGAGTTCCAGATGTCACTCTTGGAGGATTGGTGGTTGGGGTGGAGGGAGAGCACTCTGGTGTAGGTGAGGGAGGGGAAGCCAGGAGTGATAGTGGGCCCAAGGAGAGCAAGTGGCCCATGACCCCTGGTGCTGGTTGTATTGGGGGGGTGGGGTGGCTGTTGGCCACTCTCAATGATTTGGTAGTAGATGAGCTGGCAGAGGTGGATTTCCATATCCTGGGGGGGGGGTGGAGTGGCAGGGTATCCTGGCAGGTGAAGGAGTGGTAAATAAACTGTTGACAGAGATGATGGAAATCCTGTTGGCAGAGGAAGGGTATGAGGTGGATGTTGAAGAGGGAAGCCATGTTGAGGAAGGAGGCAGGGTGAGTGGTGGGAGACTGCTGGGTGATGAAGGATGGGGCTGGAATATGGAAGTTGGACTTCCAGGACTATAGGGAAGAAGCAGAGAAGAAAGATGATGAGAATGCTCCATTGCAGCTGCATTAGTAAGGAATGAGATTGAGGAGGATGAGGTGGAGGCAGAGCATCTCTTGGACCTATCTAGGATGGACATTGAGCTGGAAATTTGAAAAAGCTGGGAAGACAATACTATCTACAAATGTTTTTCCATATAAACAATACAACTAACATTTTATCTTTGAATGGCAATTGGCTGCAGGGTGTGAGGCAGCATCAGAACATATTTGATTGGCTAAGGAGCTTAGAGGTAGATCTTTTTCTGCTGCAGGATGTGAGATGTGAAGAAGAGGTGGACAAGATAAATTGGACTAAGGAATGGAGTGGGGTGGCTGAATGGCATGGAAATGTTGAGATCTTGATATGCAAGGGTAAAGGAGACCTGATGGATATTGGGGGCTAGTGTGATTGTCTAGTATGGGGAATGTGGAGGAGGCTGGGGTGGGGCCCAATAGTAGTTGGATCTTGTTATTGTCCAGCAGTCAGGGGTGAGAGGGGGGACTGGTTGGAAGGGCTGCTGGAGGAGGGGTCTCTGATGGAAGTGGAGCTGGACATCCTGGGTGGGGATTTCAATATAGTGCAAGATGCCACTCTAGATTGGTCTGATGAAGGAGCTGGAGTAATTAGTTGTAGTAGTAGACTAGACAAATGGGAGGAGATTGAGAGACTGAGCTCTTTGGGCAATATGGGGAGGGCTAAGTGGGGAGTGGATGGGGTCTTCACCCATTGGGTTGATGGACTTCAAATGAGAATTGATTGGGTGCTCTCAGCTGACTGCTGGGTAGATGATGTTTGACAGGAAATTGGAATAGTCTGATGCCCCTGGTCGGGCCATTGGGGAGTGCTAGGGCAGGGGAACTTTGGGGGTAGTGGGGAGGGGCCTGGACATTGGTGGCTCAATTGTGCTTTGCTAGCAGATGGGGACCTGTGGGAGAGATGAGAGGGAGAGATAGTGTCTAGCATGACCAGATGGAGAGAGGAAGGGGATCCAGTGGGGCTCCAGTGGATGAAGTTAAAGGAGGCAGCAAGGATGTACTGAGGGGAGGCTAGTAAGTAGAGAGGAAGGCTTCAACAGATGAAGGGGAAGTGGGCATCTCAATGGATAGAACAGCTATTATGGCAGTGGTCAGAGTTGAAGGGGCCTAGGAGAGAGGAGGAGGAGGAGGATAGGCGGGAGGCATAAGTGAGTATGGAGATTGAGGAGCTGGAGGGGGTCTGGAGGATAGAAGAGAGAGCTGTATGCAGGGCATGGTGGCAAGGCTTAGGTGGCAGGGGCTGGAGGAAGGAGAGAGGCTGACCAAGTACCTCTCTCGATTGCTGTGAGTGAGGAGAGTGAAGCAGAGGTGGGAGGGGATCATTGGAGAGGATGGCTGCTTGGTGACTGGGGTCCAGGGGATACTCGGGGAGCTTAAGAGTCGTTGGGGGAAGTTGTGGAGGGAGGAAGAAGGAGGAGCATACAGTGAGGCCATTGCAAATTGCTTGGAAGAATGGTGCCCCCCAGAGGTGGAGGGGCCTGGGGAACTGACAAAACCTGTGAGGGAGGAGGAGATTGTGCAGGTCCTGGCAGCTACTATGTCAGAGACTGCCCCTGAGGAGCATGGGCTGCCATGGGACTTCTGGAAGAAGGTGGTGAAGGTGGAGGAGGTGTGTAAGGAAATGAGGGATATGTGTGATGAGGTGATTAAATCTGGGTCTAGGCTGGGTGGTCAGAAGCTGGGGTTGGTGGTGCTTCTATTCAAGGATAAGGGGCAGAGGGAGGACTGGAAGAATTGGCAACCAATCATGCTCCTGGATATGGACAGAAAGTTGGTCATGAAGCTGTTGGTGGCAAGACTACAAGTTGTGGCACAGCAGGTCCTGGGGGAAGAGCAGAGAGGCTTTGTGGGGGAAGGTTGATTAAGGATGGCACAGCTTGGGTGCATGGAGTTATTGAAGGGGCAAGAACTACTGGAGTGGATGGCAGGTTGGTTTTCTTGGACCAAGAGAAAGCATATGACAGGGTATAGCAAGTATGGCTGAGGAAGGTATTGGAGAGGATTGGGATACTGGAGGAGCTGGGGAGTGCAATTGTCTGCCTTCTGGAAGATAGTCAGATAGCAATTATAGTGAATAGACATAGGGGAGCTGCCTTTCCCTTGGGGTGGGGGGTCTCCCAGGGGTACTCCCTGTCACTCATTCTGTATGCTCTGTCTCTGGAACCTTTGTTGAACAGAGTCAGGAGGAGAGTTGAAGGGCTAGTGGTGCTGGGCATGAACTAGAAAGTAGGGGCCTTCACAGATGATATGGTGGTGGGCCTGAGTACTATTGTAGATGTGGCAGAGCTAAAGGAGGCTGTAGGATGGTATGAACAATGCCCTGGGCAGAAGCTGAACTGGCATAAGTGTGAAACAATGATATTGGGGAATGGCCTAGTTGGAGGGGATATTATTGGAACAATCGTCCCCCCTGGGGAGGCAGTGTGGTACCTGGGGATCTTTCTCTCAGTATATGGGTCAATCCTGCCCAAGGCCTGGTGGGAGGCCAGAGTGGGAGTGTGGAGAGATGTATTGAGGAGCTGGGGAGGGTGACATATCTCTCTGACTGGCAGGGTGACCATTTTGAATGATTACTGGATGCCGAAGCAGTGGTATTTAGCATACCATTTGGATTTCCTGGCATGGGTGGTCAAGAGGCTGCTGAAATTGGTGAGAGAGTGGATCTGGGCGGGCTGCCAAAGTCAGATGAAGTGAGAGATTTTGGCAACACCAGTGGAGAGGGGGTGCTTCGGCCTGGTGGAGTTCCCAAAGCATCTACATTGCCTATATGTCTGGTGGTTGAAGAGGGCGGCAATGCTGAAAGGGAGTGGATGGGTCCCACTGATACAGAAGGTGTGGGAGGCGAGGTTCACCCCCTTGGGGTCTTCTGGAGACCTTTCAACATTGGTGGAGGGGGGAGGAAGCAGAAGACTCCAGTATAGAGAGTTCTGGTG
>RQIL01017087.1:0-10529 GCA_003951145.1 Jimgerdemannia lactiflua | reverse complement strand
CTTGACTATAGAAATATATAAGGCAAAAAAATATCATTAAAAAAGTATATTGCTCAATGATGGTAATGTATAATTCTTTATCATATTATACAAATCTATTTTCTTCAACCCTATACTTTATATTTATTAGAGCCAAAAGTTGGCAAAAAAGCTCCAAATTAGTACCTATATCTAATCTATATCTTTTATATAGATAATCTTTGTATTCCAATTCACTACTAATATACAATAACTCAGCCACATTCTGCTTTTAATGGGACCTACTAATCATACCATCAACTAAAGATAATAAGATTACATAGCTCTCTTCAAAGAAAACTAAATTTGGAGATTATAGGAGATATTGCCAGAAGGAATATCATTAAAGACATTGGTTATAATTGTCTTGCTAGCAAAGATATTGCCAGAAGGGATATTGCTGGAGACTTTAATTGCAATAGTACTACTAGTATTAATCATGATGAGTGTGAAAAGTGATAATGAGAGTATATGTGAGAATTCTTTTACCTAAAAAGAATAAAGAGTAAAGAGTAAGAATATGTATTCTCCTTAAAGTATATATAAAAATATCAAGTGAATGAATCTTGGGATAGTCTACCTTTCACTATATGAATGTATTGTGGCGTACATTTTGTATAACTTATAAGCTTTGAGCACGGCTCAATGTGCCACTTAATGAAGCGCACGTATGTATTTCGAGATAAAAGGGGTCTCCGAGTGGATAGTCATGTGATCGGCTCATTCAAAATATACATTGATGGGTCAGTGGTCGATGATGGTGGCTCAGTTGTTTAGTGGATAATAGATGAATATATGGGTTGATTAACATGCGTAAGCTGTATCTTAAATATGCAGAGAGTCTGTGACAGTCGGTCGATCAGTCATGGCACAGTACGGGTAAAGAAAATGGAGATCGATGGCTCACTCATCCATCTTGACTTGTTAACTTTGATGACATCGTGTAGTGACTGTGCTGGCTTTCCTAAGCTAAGTATCCTTGGGTTCCTTGGCTAGGTCTCGGGGTCTTAACACTTGAATATGCAGGTCTTGAATCTTGGATCTTGAATGCGAGCTAAATGCGCAGTCTGAATGACAGTTTGAATGGCAGTTAACAGTCCAAATGCGTGGTTGGTCTGAATGCAGGATCTTGGTGATGGTTTCCTGGTGGTTAACTTAAACTGAATGGGGCAGTTTTCCTGGCGGTCTTTTGAAGTTTGCAGTGGTCCGTGGTGGTGAATTCCTAACAGTGGTCATTCCTTTAACTTGATGGCGGTTTTCCTGGCAGCTTTCCTTAGCAGCGGTTTTGACTTAAATCTCAGGGTGCAGTTTCCTTTAACTTGGCAGCAGTCAGTACAGTTTTCAGTACATGGTAAGAGTAATTCTTTAACTCAAACTTCCAAGTGATCATTGCTCCAGATTGTTATCTTGTTCTCTGAATTATCTGGTCTCTTGGAGGCAGTGAGGGGTTTCTCTGTAATCCTTTTTACTTCAAACTTCAACTGACTGAGGTTTATTCACTCATTCTCTGGGGCTATTTATATACATTGTAGTTGCTATCTGTGTGGCTAAGTATAGTGCAGCTGCTATGTTACATAGCTAAGTATGTTTTTGGCTACATCAAATGTTTATGCCAAATTCGGTCGTGTTGGAGGTATCACTGAAAACAGTTGTTTGGGTTGACATCACCGAAAACAGTTGTGACATTTGTTTATACCAGATTCAGATGTGGAAGAGACATCGCTGAATGCGGATGAATGACTTGCTGATATGAGGGTTGGGGTGGCTATCTGTATATAGTTGAACTATAACATTTGTAAGCAATGGGAAGATGCTAATCTGTACTTTAAAGGGTATAGTACCCTTCATCAGTGGCAAACAAATCATCTTGCTGGGTTGTGACTTCATCATTCCACTCTTTGAAAGGGGGAAGTGCTGGCCAAGAGGTGAGAGGATAGAATAGTGGCCAATCATCTTTAATAACATTCTTCAATTCTTGAATAGCTTGGATGCAAACAGAGGACTGGTAAACTCTCTGCTGCTCTTCTTCTTCTTCTTCAGAGGTATCATCAGTTTCAGTGTCAGAGAGAGCTACTTCGGGAGTGGGGTCCTAGAGTTCCTGGGGTTCTTCTTCAAGGACAGGGACTTCTTGAGTATCTTCTTGGTTCAGCTCCCAAATGATGTGGTGTGAATTGAGGTTAACAGAGTGATGGATAGCAGGTGTAGCTCCAGCAGGTACTTCCATGGTAATGGGTGGTCCTTCAAATATCTCCATAAGGCTCATGAGGTGACCTTGGTAGTTGTCTCGAAGGGGGGTAGTATGGAAACCTGGCAAAGTGGGTTCAGTTTGTTGGCTTCCCACTGCGACACAGTTGCTTTCAATGTAATCAGCTACTTTGGATTCTACCCAGTTGACTTCTTTGGTGGTAAGGTAGACAATATTTTTGACAGTTACTCCTTATAAGTGTGCAATGGCCCAGAAGATATGGCAGAAGATTTGGTGGACTCAGAGGGCTCTTTTGATAAGCCAACTGGTGATTAACAGTTTAGCAGCAAGGCCTTCTTGGTCATCTTCTTGGGTTTTATTGTAGAGACAGTGGCCAATTTTGTAGTCATGCCAGAGAGTTATCCATTCAGTGGTGTCCTTGAGCTGCTGGGCCATGATGTACCAGTAGTTGATAAAGTGTCCAAGGTCTTCAGTATAGAAGTTCAGGTGGTCTGAGGTATCTAGGTGCCAGATAGCCTGCTTGATGGTATCAAGGACAATGGTCTTGAGACTTGTCAAAGGAGTAGAATGGTGAGAAGTCTGGTTGGAGTGGCGGGTGGGAGATATTGTGTGTAGAGTACTTGTTCTTTGGTAGTGGTTCTTGAGGCTGAGGCTGGGTTCTTTAAATAATGTGGTCTTCATTTTGACTCAGATTATCTTGTCTCCTTTTGGTATAATCACTTGATGGTTTAGGCTGATCATAGGTTATCATGCCATAATGTCATCTGATCCTAGCAGTCACAGAGTACTCTGAATTCTGACATGGTCGATTGTAGATATCACATCTGCTCCTTGCAAAATTAGAGCTGTCCTCAGCGGTGAGGGTTATACAGAGTTGAGTTGTCTTAACTGCAGAGACAAACAGAATGCTGGCACATTTGTGAGGACTGGCCATCCTTGTCTAGGGCAAGGGCTCCCATAGTTGTAGCTGGGGGTTTGAATCTCTCGGAAATGGTTTTTCTGTAATCCAAGGCAATTTCTAGTAGTGACATCTGTTATGCCGATGGACTTGAGAAGTGAACTGATGTAATCAGCTTCTTGAGTTCAGCTGAAGCATCTGTCATTCTTCATCAAAGATGACATAGATGAAGCAAGGAGAGTTGTTCAAATGCATTTTGCTTTCCTTGAGTAGTAGAGCCTTATGCGGTTGCAGTATATCTTGGTCTTGAGTAAAACTCCATCCATGGTCTTGAGTTAGTAGGTGTGATTCATGAAGGCTTGGTGAATGAGATATGGTCCTTCCCATTTTGGCTCGAGCTTGGCACTCCAGTTTCCTTCTATGATGATATGGTATACCAGAACTTACTGTCCGATAAGCAGAGGGTCCAATTCAGCCTTGCAGTTATAATACTTCTTTTGTCATTTCTGGGCTTGAGTGATAAATTCTCATGCTTGCTAGCATACTTCATGTAACTGGGTGATTTCTTCTGTGACTCATTTTGTCAAATCCAGCTGGATCAGTTCCTTGGGGTCTTAGGCTTCTTGGCCATATACCAGATAGAAAGGGGTCTGCTGAGTGGCGGTGGCCTTGGATGTGCAGATGCTGAATAAGATTGCTGGCAGATAGATGTCACAGTTTAGTTGATCTCTGGTCCTACTGAGACCTCGCTTGATGGTCTGATTCATTCATTCTGTGAGTCCATTTGCCTGAGAGTGATAAGCTGTTGTTGGTCGCAGCTTGATCTTGAAGTTGCTGGCAAAGGTTTTTATGGCTTTGTTGACAAACTCATAGCCCTAGGCTATGATAATTTCTTTGGGGACACCATGGTGGCTAAAGACTTCATTATACAGGATTCCGATGATTGTCTGGGCATCAGCGGTTTTAATGGCAAAGACTTCTGGCCATTTTGTCAGGTGGTCTTCGATGGTGAGAATGTAGTGTCTTCCTCGGCTAGTTACTGGCAGGGGTCCAATGATGTCTATTCCTAGTCTTTAAAAGGCTCCAGCTGGTGCTGCAATTGGCATTAATAGTGCTCGGTCAGTGGGTTTCTATTGGTATCTTTGGCAGGTATTACATTGTTATATGTGTGTCGAAATTTGTTTCCTCATCTTGGGCTACAAGTATCACTTCTTGATTCTTGCAATAGTGGCACCAATTCCTTGATGTGCATTCTGGTCATGATTTGTTGTCAGGATTTTTGGTACTTCATCTTCTCTTAGAACTCGGGTGTATCAATCTCCTTCTACTCTCCAAAGTTCACCATCACCTTCTTGAAATTTCTTGAGGTTTCTTTGGATGAATAGCTTTGGGCAGGCTGAATTCCTTTCTTGAAGCTCCTATGGTGCAGGCTCCAGGTGAGGGCGAGGCATAGATCTTGGTTCATTTGGGTGAGCAGGAAGCAGCCTTCTCTTGTGGGGGCTCCTTTCCTTCTTGTTGAGTTCAGGAGATTCTTGACAGAGTATCAACATTGGAATTCTTGGCACCTTTCTTGTAGATGATAGTGAACTAAGATTCCTGAGGGCTCTGATTTCCTGAACAACCATTGTAGGGCTTGATGGTCTGTGATAAGGGCAAATCTCTTTCCCAAGAGATAGTGGCGGAAATGGTCTACTGCCCATACTACTGCTAGGCATTCCAACTTGGTAGCTCCGTAGTTTGCCTGTGATTCATTTGTGGCCTTGCTAGCATATTCAATAATATACTCTCTCTTGTGGTCATCTTGCTGTGACAGAATTGATCCAAGTCCTAGAGCTGAGGCATTAGTTGCCAGGATGAAAGGTTTGTTGAAATCTGGTTACATCAGAACTGGGGCTTTGGTGAGAGCCTTCTTGAGTAGATCAAAAGACTTTTGCTGGTCTTCTTTTCAGTAGAATGGTTGGTCCTTCTTGGAGATGTCTCTGAGAGGTGCTACCTTGTCTGAGAATCTTGAGATAAATCGCTGATAGTAGGATACTAATATGAGGAAGGATAGGGTCTCCTTCGCCGAAGTAGGGGTTGGGTAGTTCTTGACTTTCTCCACCTTATGGGAGTCAGCGTGTGTGCCTTGAGCTGAGACAACATATTCTAGGTATTTGACTTGGTGTTTTCCAAAGAAGCACTTCTTGGCATTGAGTCTGAGTCCTGAGCTTTAGATGATATTAAATACTTCACGGAGGTCTTACAAATGTTGCTCAAATGTCTTGGAGTAGATGATTACATCATCTATGTAGACTAGTACATTTCTTCTGATAAGATCCCAGTAGACATGGTTCATCATTCATTGGAATGAGGCTGGGGCATTGCAGAGTCCAAATGGCATTCGAAGGTATTTGTACTGTCCTTGTCTGGTAATGAAGGCCATCTTGCAGATATCTTCCTTAGCAATGGGGATCACTTGGAATCCTTGGAACTGGTCAGTGGTGGTCATATACTTGGCTTTTCCAAGGGCATTGAGGAGGTCATCGATTCTTGGCAGTAGATAAGCATCTTCTATAGTGACTTTGTTGAGTTTTCTGAAGTCCACAACTAATCTCCATCCTCCTTTCTTTGGTATGATAATTGCAAGTGAAGCCCAGGGGCTTGATGAGGGTCTGATAACTCCATTTCATAGCATTTTGTCTATGTGTTGTTCAAATTTGATCAAGTGGTGTGGTGTTCAGTAGGGACATTGTCGGATTGGTTTTGCATCTCCAGTATGTATAGGGTGCTCTTCATATTGGTATGGCAGGAAGTTATTATATGTGGTAGTAAATATATCCTTGTATTCTTCTATCAACTCCTGTATCTGCTGTTGCTGATCCTTGGTTAGAGTTGTCTTGATGTCGACAGCTTTAATTGCTGAACTCACTAAGTCTTCCTCCCTAGTACCATCAGTCTCACCAGAGAGGACTTGCTATTTTCTAAAAACTCATAGACTTCTTTCTCATAGGTGTCTATCAGCAGTTCGAAATATCCCAGTATTGTTCCTTTGGAAATGGTGATTACCTCGAAGCCCATGTTCCTGATAGGGATGTGGATTGGTGACATCTGGTCATGAATTCGTTCCTCTGCCAAGAGTAGGTGGTATTTCTCTCGGAGCTCCATTGATGGTGCAAATATTAGGTTGTCTGCTTCTACTGGGAGGTGTACATCAAGGCCTCTTTGCTGGTAGGGTTGCAGGGTGATGCCTTCTCTTGCTCGGATGGGGCAGCAGATGTAGGGTCTCATTTGTCTGAACTGAGCTACCCTTGCTACATGAACCTCAATAGGTGGTCCCTGGTGGTCTCTGTTGGTACTTCCAAAGCCTCCTTGTTCTCTCTTGGTACCATCCAGTTGCTTTACCTCTTGGATGGTGGGTTGTGAAGTCTTGATGAAGAGTATCTGACAAATAGCTTCCAGAGGGCTGAAGTTTTGATGGGTCCTTCCATTGTTGCGGATGATAACCTTGAGAGGGCCTCAGTAGTCTTGATCAATGACTCCTCCTTCCACGGTAATTCCTTTAGCTGCCAAAGATGACCTTGATGCCAGTTGACCATAGAGTCCTGGTGGTATGGCGAGTGCGATTTGGAGGTCAAAGGTCCTGGTACTCCTGGGTCGGATTACTGCTTGATAGGGGAGGCAAAGGTCATATCCAACTGATCCTTCTGTTTGTGCAAGAGGGGACTGGGCCCATGGTGAGAGTAGCTTGACTTGGATAACTGGCTGGGTCTTGAGGAAGGGTACTCCAGCGGCTGCAATTGTGGGTGGGAACTCCATTTGTTCTGGCTTGAAGAATGGCCAGTGTGCTCCTGTCTTTGGGTTCCTTGTGTAGTTGAATCCAGTCCTTCCAAGTGGGTCCAGAGCTTCCATGAGGGTGAAGGCAAGATTGACTCCCTGATTTCCTTCATGTGGGCAGCAGTACCAACGGATGACAGTTAGAATTTCTAGTGGTAGGTCCCAGATAGTGGTCTTATTCTTTGCTTTGCAGTTTCCTTCATGGTTGATCTCTTTGCATTTTCAGCAGGCCCAGCGGATTCAGGGTTCTTGTAGGGTGGGATCCTTTCTCTTGACTCGGCTCTTGTGGATGTCTTTGCTGAGATGAATACTTCGATGTTCACACCCGTAGCAGGTGAAGGTCCTTCCACAATTACAGTGCCCCTTCTTAACAAAGTCTTCATTCCGCTCCTTAACTTTCTTGCAGGTGGGGTACCTCTTCCGGTACTTGTCATAGGTGGGCAAAGTAACCTGTAGAGCTCGGGTAATAGTGTAGGAACTGTTGCTATCCTTTTCGATTGTGAGAGTCTCCACAGGTTGTTGGGAAAGAACCTTTTGTTGCTCTTGGTAGGTCTTCTTGAAGGTCTTTGGAGTTGCTCGGATAGGAATTGGTGCTCGCCTCCATTCATCCCTATCTTCAGTTGCTGGCATTGGAACCTTCTTGATGTCCAGGATTCGGCAGTTGCTGCAATCATCTCTTGGTGAGTAAAAGTGGTTGAAATGCTCACATTTGCCTAGGCAGAAGGCTCACATGATTCGATTTTCTACTAATGGGGGCAGTGGCTGTGTAGATGGCCCTGCAAACTCGCATACCGCTCTTTCGTTATTGCTTCCATCAATCCTTGATTGTAGACTCTCAATGTCAATGACTCCAACAAAGGGCTCTTCTGGTCCACTATCTTGATCTCTAGGGGCATCAAAGTCACTTCCCAACTCTTGCAGGAAATTTGCTTCACTCTCATCTTCATTTGTGGTTGTGGTGGGTGTATCGCCATATCCATGCCATTCTGTCTCGGAGGCTTGACTTGCTTTCCTTGATGATGCTCTTGACTCGATGGGTACCTTGTACTTTTGTCCATGAATGGTGAAGACTAGGAGCTGTTTTCTGATATCCATGTTGGCTCCAACTCAATGCATCCAATCTGTTCCCAATATCAGGTCATAAGAGGTCGCGGGAGTCACAACAGCTTGGGGTACATTGAGGCAGGCTTTCCCTACTTGAATGGAGATATCTCGCACAAGTCCAAGGGGGGTAGATGCTGATCCATTGGCCATGATGACTCTTGCTTTGGTTCCTTCATCAATTCCCCAACCAATTCTCTCTAACATTCTTTGAGTAATGATGCAGACTGCTGCTCCAGTATCAATGAGAATTCGGGCATTCTCTCCATGTACTTTTCCACTTGCAAGTCTGGTGGACTGATGACCATGTTGTTGGCTTTCATGTACCGTGTGAATAGTGCTGGGTTCTTGCGTGTGTGGTCCTTGAACAGGAAGTCTCTTGGTATCTTCCTTGGCTTCCTTCAGGAATTTTCGCCTAACTTCTGGGGCATTCTTGAGGACTTGCTCAATAGTGAGACCTGCATTCTGTTGACGGATCTGGTCCCAAAGTGAGGCTGCTGCATGAGGCTTACTGCTCCTTCGATGTTTGGTTCCTTGAGGGTGAGGTCTCTCATTCCTTATGGGCATCTCATCTGCTGAGGACTCCACACTCATGCGCTCATCTTCTTCGAGGTCGGGCAGAGAGGTAGTCCTTGATATTCTTGATGGTCCAGCCTCGGGCTCAGGGGTATTCCTTCTGACTCGCTTGTCGTTTTCCAGTGGAGTGTCCGAGGAGGAATGGCCATGCCTTGGGTGCTTGCCTATAGATACTGTCACTGGTAGTGGTGGGGGTGGGGTCCTTGGTGGTCTTCCTCGTCCTCTGGTCTGTGCGGGGGCAGCATCCCAAGTTACCTTGGATGGGAAGGCTTCATAATATGGATAGGTATCATCTTGTCTGTAAAGCCAGGCTGCTTCTTCTTCCATTTCTCGTGTCTTGTCATCCATCTGAATGAGGTTGACATTTCTGTCATTGGACTGTGTGGCTTGCTTCCTCAGGCAGTGCCTCTGGATGTGGCCTTGGTTTCCACAGTAGAAACAGGTAGGGGAATGGGGACTGGTTGTAGCTGAGCCTACAGTTGTGGCTGGTGGCGCCTGTGAAGAGCTCCTGTTGTCTTGTTGCCGATAGTCTGGCCTATTGTTATGACAGTAATCTTGCTGTCTTCCCTCTTGGTTCTTCAGCTGTGCCACTGTGATGGCTAGGTCCTTCATTTGTTTCGTGAGCATGGTCATTGGGTCTTCTTATGCTCTTGGTGGCTGCTGCTGTTGTGGTTGACTGAATTGGGCTGAGACCGAAGGTGCAGGTCTGCTCTCATAGTTGGCTAACCAGGCTCTGAGGAATGCATTCTCTTGCTCTGCTGTGGTAGATCCTCGAGATCTTGGAGGTTCAGCTCTAGCTGGCTCTCGGTGGTCTTGCTGGGCTGGTCTGTAGTCTGCTTCCCAACATCCTTGTGCTCCGGCAACTTGCTGCTCAATACTCCAATAACCCATCCTAATGACTTGCCTTCTGAGTTCTGGATAAAGGCCATTGAGAAAGGTAGTGGATGCCAATGCTAGTTGGACTGCAGGCTGCAGGTTCGCCTTGATCATCTGTGCTTGGATCCAATGGTAGAAACTCTTAGGAGTTTCGTTGACAGCTTGGGTCATATAGGTCAGAGCTTCTTGTGCTTCTTGTTGGCACTCAAGGCCATTGAACTGGACATGGAGCCAGCCTTTGTGGATGGTGTATCTTTGTGTATGATGTCCATTTGCCATTAGGTGGGCTTCTTTTTCAGCCCTATGAATCTCTCCTCCATTCTGTTTGGCTTGGTTATATCTCTGGAGGGCTGGTCCTCTCAAAAGTGACTCAACAATGCTGAGCTTTCTTTCTGCATCCCATCGCTTGGCTGCTGCTTGTACTTCAATCTCTCCAATGAAATCCTCAATATCTTCATCATCTGCACTATAGAACTTCTGTAAGTAGCTCATATCTGGCTCGTCTTTACTGTTCTTGCTGTCTGATGCTGGTTCAGGAGTAGCATTCCTTGGTGGTCCTTGTGGGAGAGGGGAAGGTGCTCGATGTACAGGGAGTATAGGCAGAGGGTGGTGTCTTGATAATGTGGGGGATCTGGGTCTGCTGAATAAGGCCGGAGTGTAGGTCCTTGAAGATGGTGATCTCCTAAGTGGCTGATAGTGGCTATCAGATGCTGAGGCTCTGAGAGAAGCATCATTCCTTGTCTCTTGTGGATAGTAGTGGGGTGTGAGTGACCAAGGTGCGGTGGTCCAGGTAATTGAAGGACGTAGGGGGCTGATATAACTGGTGTTGAACTCGTCTGCCCCTTGTTGTTGTGAAGTAGTGAAGTCTGGATCGCCTTGCTGGTAGCTGCCTGTATAGTAGTGTGGATCGAACTCGTCTTTTGAATAAGGATGATAGTCTTCTTCTCCTTCAGATGTCTCGAAGTAGACTCGGTCTAAAGGGGTGGCTTGGTTGACAGCTGTAGTGATGTAGTCACTCTGGTCAGAGTTCTTCCTATATTT